>VOQK01002681.1:0-10205 GCA_015052645.1 Benitochromis conjunctus
AACCTTAAGCATAAAATAAAATTCACTATTAGTAACATCATAGCACCCGCCCAGCAGTATAGAAACTCCGTCCTGCTAGCTAGTACGCAGTACGAGTTATTGTAAGCGACTGTAAAAAGTCAGCACAACGAAAATAAACTACAACTAAACTTGGTTTATATCTGACCCAGATAGACTGCAGTTCATAACTTCTTACCTGAACTTCAGTTCCCCTGCCACTCGGACCGGCGGCCGCCTCGGGTCTCTCCTCCTCCTGCCTCCCCTTTCCCTCATCCACCTGCTGGCCTCCACCACTTGCTGATGTTGCTAAATCTGTGGAAGCTCCGCCATAGCCACCACCAAACAATTCAATTATTTTTACACATTTGGCAGCGTCTGCCTGAAGGGCTTGTTTCTTTTTGGCCCTAATTTTTTCTGCACCTCCTTTCCTTTTTTTGTTCTCCATTTTCTTTAGTTCGTCTAAGATTGTTAAGCAAGGGGGAGGGTGCAGCCGACCTCCTCGGCTGTAATTGGTCCAGGCCAGAGTCGATCATGACCAATTGCCCAATCCAACACCTTTCATTGTTTATACCCTTACAAAAAAAATAAAAAATCGATCGGCCCATAAAAACAAAAAATCGCCATCGGGCATACCGGGCCAGTCCAGCTATGATAATAACAATGGTAAAATATCAAGTCTTTTCAAGTAAACAGGTTCAAGTCCAATTCAAGTCCCAAGTCATTAGTGTACAAGTCCAAGTCAAGTCCAAGTCTTATAACATTTTTTCAAGTCAAGTCTAAAGTCATTAAATTAATGACTCGAGTCTGACTCGAGTCCAAGTCATGTGACTCGAGTCCACACCTCTGATCCACACTATAGTGCGATATCCCCATATATCCCCGTAAGGCAGCAGCATGTGAAGCATCGTTTTAAAGATCAGAGATTTTCTTGAAAGTTTGACCTCGTTTGACCTTGAAGAAGAGGTCAGAGGTTGTCGAGTAGAGTAGCGTGATATGTAGAATCACTACATGCCTGCATCGTTTTACATAGCTTATATATAGCATTAATATCACTTTGATCTTTAGATCAATCTAAGATGTGATATGATATTTTCAATCTTTTAAAATGGGTACTTTCCATATTTTGCCAGTACAGCACACGTGTAATAATCATAGTTATAAGGCTTTTTTTTCTTCATTTTTCTGACCAATAAAGCACTAAGCTGACCGTGAAGACTTTGGTGGATGTAAGCCAAACGTTGCTGGATGCTTAACATGAGCGGACTCACAATTCCTTCTAAACTTTTAGCGCCACCATATTTTCAGACACCTTCTCTGTTATTCTTTTGAAAAACTGGTCACATTTTGAATGTAAGAACTACAAAGTGAATCCTACAGAACTCTAAAGGTTATAAATGCTTACATGACTGCCACATCTCATTATATCTTATTTGGCAAATTAATTTAGTCCACAGCGTCGTCCTCCAGCAGCCATACTGTCACGTACTGCACAGACTGTGTCTTCTTTGGCAGAGCCGTGGCTTATTGCTCCACTTTGTCCCTCTTAGGACACTTTCCAGGACTACCAAGAGATGTTTGTCCAGTTTGGCTATGTGGTGCTCTTCTCTTCTGCCTTTCCTCTGGCTGCCATGTGCGCTCTCATCAACAACATCATTGAGATCCGCAGTGATGCCTTTAAGCTCTGCACTGGCCTGCAGAGGCCTTTTGGAGTCCGTGTGGAGAGCATAGGCCAGTGGCAGGTAAGAAATGCACTGTGATGATGAAAATCTAAAAGTTATGGATTTTAAAGGTCAGGGGGAGTTGATTAACACATGAACAGCATTAATGCTAACAACTGAATTAAGTTAATCAGTAATCAAAGTCTGCCTGAATTTAAGAGCAAAGCACAAAGTCAGAAAAACCTGTTTTTTCCCAGACTGCGATGGAAGCCATGGGCCTGATCGCCATCATAGTGAACTGCTACCTGATTGGTCAGTGTGGTCAGCTACAGCGTCTTTTTCCATGGCTCAGCCCTGAGATGGCCATCATCTCCATCGTCATCCTCGAGGTACCGTAGCTTATTCCTGCTCGTCAGTCTGACGCACTTACAGCGGCGTCTTTTTTTTCTTCAGCATGGACCGGATTATTTGTTAAACCCAGCACAGAATGGACGACAATCACAAATAAGTGCCAAGAGTTTAAGCTACATACACAATTCTTCTACCTGTAAAGGTAGTCATGACTAACACAACACATTGTAGCAAAGCAGAGGCCCAAAGCGATGACATCAAACTCACCGAGCGCATGAACACGGGACTGAAACCCTCTCTGCACTATGCTGCTGTTCCAGCTTGTAACATATTTGGAAACTAGCCGTGCTTCACTGTGTGCCGGCTGTCTGTATCCACAGAGAGGTAAACAGCCTGCAGCTCTGTGCTGGCCTGATAAAGAAGTCCGGCTTATCAGAAGGATCATCTGAGCCCAAATGTTGCAAGAATGACCTCAAGTGACGAGTTGCTTATAGAGCGTGTTTGAAGCACCGTGTCCTATTTACTGAACATGAATCACTTTATAATTATTTGACCCTTGTTTTCCACCTCTCTGTCTGTTTGCAGCACTTTGCCATCCTACTGAAATACATCATCCATGTGGCTATTCCTGACATTCCTACGTGGGTCAAAGAAGAGATGGCTAAACTGGATTACCAGCGCAGGGAGGCCTTTAAGGTGACTGCAGGGAGTTTGAAGAAGCCCTTTAAAGTCTCCCTCATTAAACTTATCATGCTACAGCACTGCAGTTGTTTCTTTGTTGTTTAAAGTTGTGTTAATATTGTAGCAAAATGACTGTGTTACTATAAAGGTTGTCAGCTCTGCTGCACAATGCAGGAAAAGAGATTAGCTTGTAGTTTCCCCTGGAGCACTAATGCAAGACTCTGTAGTAAGGTTGGTTTTTAGACAAGTAGCGCTGCAGTATTGTAGTAGTTGGCTAGTGCTGATTCTCTGTGAATGCGTTGTGTGAACGTTTGCCCTTCCTCTGCAGAAGCACGAGCGGCAGGCCCAGCAGCATTACCAGCAGCTGCAGAGGAGGAAGAGGGAGGAGGAGGAGAGGCAAAGGCAGGCAGAGCACATGGCTCGCAGGGAAAGGGAGCGGGACGACAGCAAAGGCGACCCTTCAGGGGATCACCACCACGACAAAAGTCACGGCAGCAAATCACGTTCTGGGGGTGGAGGTGGAGGAGGAGGAGGGAGCGGCGGGTCGGACAAGCCCAAGAGGCCCAGCTCCCTGTTGGCCAATAATAATGTGATGAAGCTGAAACAGAGCAAGTTCTCCTCGGGTGGCGCCCGCTCGCCTCAGTCACCCACGGGCAGCGAGCCAAAACTGCCCGGGTTCTTGAGCTTCAAATTCCTCAAGTCGCCTGAGAATAAGAGGGAAGGTGCTGCAGCTTCTGCGGCCACCAGCGCCACGGCGACAGCGGCGCCGTCATCATCGTCATTATCAGGTAGCAGCTCTCAGGAGCGTTCTCAGTCACCCAATAAAGCCTTCAACCCCGGGAAATTGTTTAACTTTGGGAAATCCGAGGGAGGGACTTGTGCCAACGGGGCTCCGCCGCCCAGGTCAGGAGAGGGGTCATCATCGCAGGCGTCAGAAAGACAGCCCTCCCGGTCTGACTTGAATGGTGTTCCAGACGAGATCCCCTCACCCGGAGGGGAAGGCGCAGAGAACGGACATTCGTCAGACTTGGACGCGGCTGGTTTTAAAATCTAGCGGCTCGGGAAAAAACGAAAACAACAAAAAGCCCAACTTGTCTTTGGTTACATGTCACCTGAAGAGGTGACGTGTTTACTGTGAGGAAGGCCTGACCTACCTTCTGTGCTGTCACAGGCTGGGTGTAGGAGTACTGAAGCAGAGAGCTGAAACTGATGAGACGTGACTGTTTGTCCTGGTTTGCTTTTTCTGCTGCGAGGCAAAAAAATCAAGAAAAAAAGAAAGAAACAGAAAAAAAACAGGCTTTATAAGAAAGACGTAAGCCCTTCAGTCATGACACACGCACACACACACACACACACACACACACCCACCCACAAATATACAAATTCTTCCTTGTCTGCAATACATAAAGAAATGCATGAGCTGCGTTTCTAATATTTTGAAGCCTTTAAAGCAGAGCTGTGTTTCTTGATTTCTTCTTGTCAGAAATTGTAAACGTCTTGGTGGCTTCACACCGAGACGTGACCGTCTGTCGTGGAGGAGAGCGGTGTAAGAAAAAAAAAAAAGAAAGCTAACATGGCGGTACGAGCGGATTAGAGATTGTACATCAAATAATTACTGAGAGTGTTTTTTAGCTGTCACCACACAAGCGATCATTAGAAATCGGTCTCATTTTTAAACCGCGAGGACTTGTTGGACCCTTCGCTTTTGTACTGAAGCTGAAGAGTGGAAAAGCAATATGAGTCAGTGTTTTTTTATGAAGTGTCAATCATCGCATAAGCCCCTCCTCAACAGTCGCCCCTGATGTATCACCAGCTTTATTTTCAAAGCAGAGGTGAGGTCTTTGCACGCTTCCTCCCAGCCTGCGGCAGAACCCAGTGTGCTCGAATAGAAAGCGGCGAGCTTAGTAAGTCGTGAAAAATCACAGTGTTTTGGAAGAGCGAGCAATTTTCGCGAAAAAGGAGCAGAGATGCCCGTTGCATGCCGTTCTCCATCCGAGCCCGTGGAGCGCCTTGTAAACACAGATGGTGCCTCATTCTGCAAACTCTAGCTAGACTTGGCAAATGAGCACAGAGTTAGAGGAGTAACATTTGCACTAAAGCCTGACGCCCTGCATAGAAACCACCTCGGCAGAGAGGGCCCACACCAGCCTGCCTCATCGCATTATGCAAAAAACTGCATTTCTTTTCATTTCCCCCTTTCACAGTGCATGCTGTCGGCAACAACGAGCTCTCAAAATATTCAGATTTTCTTTTCTCCTTGAACGTCTGCTTTTATATGCACGTGTTGCAGAGACGTACAGTACTCTGTAAACGTTTTAGGCACTAAAACACGTGAGGATACTTTGAAAGATGTCAGTTTACCCGACAGGAGTCTAGTAGATAGAACAAACCCTACATGAGCGAGAGCACTGGACTATTTGTCCACAGTAGACTTGTGTGCAGTTGTTTATGTGGCTCAGTCATGTTGGAGAGCTTACCCAGAATTCTTCTCTGGAGTCGGGCTGCGTCTCTCTCTTCATGCATTTACTGACTTACTCGATGACATCGCCATCGAGGTTCTGCAGGGACCAAACCATGTGTTGCAGGACTCCCTTTTCTCACTGAAGATACATTTCGAGGTCACTGTCATTTTTCAGGATGACATCACGTGATTTATAAAAACATACAAATATCTCAGAGTGCCTAAAACTTTTTCACAGTACTGTACTATGCATATTATTTGCATGATCCACTGTATTTTCAATGACTTGCTCGAGCAGGCAAGCCCAGCATCTCGCTTAACTGGTATATCACTTCTGCGGGGTCTCCAGAAAGGTGGGGCCTGTTTATTCACATAAAATAACGGTGTTAAACCGCTGGTTTCAGTTAGCAATTGGCACGGTTACTTATGCACACCATGAGACACGGGTCACCAGTACACACCACAGGCAGCAAAATTAAAGCAGTCTGACGAGTTTGTGATGAGACACGCCGAGAGAGGTTTCAGAGGCCGTTGCACTGTACGAGATACGGAAACATTAACTATGCATTTCCACACTTTCACCTCTGGCAAGGATTTGGGCAATAATACAGAGTCGAAGTTGACGTGTAGTACTAAAGCTATACACCGACACCCCCCTCCCCACCTCAAACCCCAACTCCTCCTGCATCATCCTCACCCCGACTCTATGCATTTTGTCCCCTTTATGTTGTAGTGTCAGCTCTCTCAGATCGCCTGTTTCCTATTTAATGTAAAGAACCTACCCTGACCTGCAGTTAAAATAACGGCCTCCATCGGCTAAACAGGTGTTTTATTATGTTGCAGCTTTAATGTGTTAGTTTTAGAAGTCTGGTCCATTTTTCGCTCACATGCCTGCAGAAGAGACAAGAAATGTTCTTTCAGAGAGGCAAAAAGTTCTTAGTGACATTAAATGCAATACCGAAATAGTCTGTGCAGTCACGTTATCATTTTTTAAGAATATTTGGAAGTCACTGTTCATTATAAATGTAAAGCGAGAAGGCCGAGGCTAAGAGAAACGTGATGTCATCAGCGTCTGTGATCATAAAAGCAGCAGAGCGGGGACCGAGACGGTTACAACGTAGCTGAGCACAGTCTCATGAAACCCTTGTTATTCTTGCAGCATCAGGATTTCAGGGATAAATGACTTCATGGTGCATAAAAGTCCATTTATCATCATTTGGAAAAGTCACAGAGAGAGAAGCAGAACTGGAACGCTGAGAAGATCTGCTGATACACATGGTCACCTCCATGTGTGCATTCCCACCTTGTTCAGGTAGAGCTGAACAGCGGCACAGCAGAAATCGGCTTCTTTCACGTTTGCTCTGTAACGTTTGGAGCAACAGCGCTCGACACTGGAAACAGCAGCGTCACGGCACAGGCAGCCCTGGTATTAGGACAGGAGCTCAGACTCGACACTCTTTATCAGAACAGCTTCTTTGGAAAGTTCAGCCATCGTCTGTCTCATTTGAAGTAGGAACGGACCGAATGGACGTAGTAACTGTTTCTGTGTTCTGGTGTTTTGGACGCTAACAGGAGAGAGTCTCACCGCCGCTACATTAAAGCCCGACCCTAACCTCAAAGCGGAGACATTTTCATGGAAGCCTCACTTACACAACATCATACGCTCTTCCAATGTACCACTGTACAAAAAAAGATCTTTTAAAGAAAAATACTGGGAAATGGGATTATTTATTTCTTTTAATTTATTTTGTCATATTTTTGTAAGACCTGACAAATAGTTAATAAAACTATTTCAAATGCATTGCATGTGTTTTTTTTTTTAAAGCACCACATCAAACCAGAAAAAGTGTTTTAATCCAGTTTTATTTCAGCAAAGCTAAAAAGAACATATCTGATCTAACACATGTGGGGCAAGGCTTAGGGTGTTGTAGAACAGTCTATCTGAGCAGAAGCATAATGTGGGTTTCATACTTGAAATAACGTATTTACACTGTAGGTAGGAAGATGACCGACCGCACCGTCGACCCATAAAACAGGAAAGAGAGGAGGTTTCGTTGTGACTCAGCCGGGCAGTGATAAGAACGAGTTTGTAAAGGACAGGAAAAGAAAAGCTTTTTTCGGTGTTGCACAGGATATGGACACCAATACAACTGAATCTCGTACAAGGAACAAGGCAGGATGGCAGCTGCACTTTGCTGTGCATGCTCATTGTGCATTCTATGGCTGAAAACATAATACTCTCTAAACCCCCCGGTGCTCATAAACGCCAGCTCTGTGGAGGAGAAGGGGGAAAAAAATCATCCAGGGCTGTCACAAAGATGAGACGAGCAGGAACGCTAACCCGGGCCCTGAGCTGGATCCCAATCGTGACGAGTTTTAAGGCCTCTCGGCTAATACCTTCCACACAAAAATAACACCAAACCCCCCCTAACACCCCTTATGCTTTATTCCTGGTCCAGGATTATAACATCCAGCCACTGAAACATTAACATGCAAGGCGAGATAACATCCACTGGACATTGTTGGCTCTTCTCTACTTTATTCTGTAGTCTTTTACAAAAAGGCAGACACAAAGATACTAGATTGGATAAGCTACTGGTAATTATGTACACACGTTATGCTTTCTTTTCCCTTCCCCACACGTCACTATAGATAATTCTCTTTAGTATCTGTGCTGTTGCTGAAGTTGCGCAACTAAAAATGAAATCTCATATTTCTGGATTTTCCTATTAAGACGTATCAGCTTTTTCTTTTTCTTCACATCTTTCGGTGAAAGATCTGCTAAAACTTAAAGAGAGAGAATCCCCTTCTTACTCGCCTCGATCAGCCAGAGGGAGGCGCTAGACGTAACACTACTTCTCAGCCACACCGACACAACGTTAATCCTACAAGCACGAGTCCCAGGATAGAAGCAGGTATTAATATATTCACCATAAAACAACAAAAAGAAGCCACGTGTTTAAAAAGGTGGGGATCCGGGAAGAGCTGCTTCTACTTTGTGCTGTTCTTCACAGTGCATTCTTGGTTCTGTCCATTCAAACAGTGTGGAAAAGAAGTCGCAATGCCCCCGTGTGGTTGCAGAGTGGGCAGTGAAACTGAGATGGTGGGCACTGTGGCTGGCAGGAAGCTCATTGCCATTTACAAACAACAACAAAAACATAATAAAATAAAATTAAAACAGTAACAAAATATTCACACAAATCAGAACAGACTGTCCGGATGACAGAAAGGCTACACAAGTCTTGTACCAGTTACATTTTAAGAGTAGTGTCTGACATTTTCTGTCCAGTCCATCTCATCTTAATCCTACTATCCACTCGCACACACGGCACAACACTCAGTCCACACTCACAGCTCAGCATGCACACAAACATATACATGTGTACTAGCACACGTGGGGAATAGCCAACATAATCAAACACCGGTAATGATTTCCCCTCCATGACTTGAGATCATTTCTATCAATGTTATTTTCATACACCATGAACGGCCACTGGGAATTTCCCAGAATTCACTTCATGCCAGGAAACACATCCTGCTATAGTTCTGGAAAAACCAGGAAGTCTGCATGCAGGAGGGATTATCCTATGGTTTTGCTTAAATTGGCTATACCCTATTGATGCAAACACACATGTATACCTACAAACACACACAATCGAACACGCACTTATGAGTCCTCATTCATCTCTTGGCTATCTGTCCTGGCGATCTTCCTTGGGGGCGCTGGGCTGTCGCCCTCAGCTTGTTCCTGTTCCCGTTTCTTTGCTGCGTTCTGTTTGACACAGAGGATTACACAGGAATCAGCAAAATCACACCCTCTCCCTCTCTACCCACATGTCAGTGACAGAACCACAGACAAACAGCTGCTTTATAACGCGTGATTATTTGAGACCTATTAAAGACTCCTCACAAAGACGTTTGAATTTCAGGAGTGGGACCACAGCTCATAGTCTCCCCAGCCAATTTCATGAATATATTTCCCTTCCTGCACTATAGGGTATTGAATAAATTGTGAGGTTCGTGCACGGCTCTTTAGTACCTGCTGCCACTCCTTACTGAGGCCTTCCCCAAAGTGCAGTTTAAAATCTAAATCTGTATTTCATCTCTTTAAAGAAATACTGCCAGTCTAATTGACAAATCCAACTAATCTAACCCGAACTCTAATTGAGGATGTGGTCCCTGCCAGCAAAATGAGACTAGAGAAAGTAAAGAACTGCACATGCTCACCTTTTTGTCCCACTGCTGGTGGAGGTAACGCAGGAGAATGTTGGTTTTCTCTGTAACAATGACTGTAAACGAACACAGGCAAGATGTTTTACATACCAAAGACATTACATGCCACAGGGTGCTAGTTTAGCCAATTTAAAAACATCACCACAGCAGAGAGGGTTGGTTTACAGTTTCAACTGTACTTACTCTGCTCAGAGGGGTATTCACGTGTTGGTAGGTACACGGAGGGTCTGCGATTCTATACGACAGATCAGGAAGAGGCTGTGAATTACAGCTGTGCCTTCTATATATGAACAAACATAAAAACTGCTCATCTATATAAAATGAAGTGTTTTTAAAGGCTACTTACAGATGCTTTACAAACGGAATCTGCATGAAACCTGCTGAAGTTGCTCTTGTTGTAGACAGGAAGTCCTTTCAAGAAATCAGCCTGTGGAAAGAGGGTGACTGTTAGACTCCGCAGCTCTGATTTAATTTGTCTTTCATCTTCAACTTCAAAGATCGCAAGTCTCAAATCATCTGCCTTTCAGCAGCCACACTGCTGTAGTTTACTCGCGTCAGCTGATAGCAACAGTCTAAATCATCACCACTGACATCAGTGTAGGTGTGCTGCTCTTAATGCAGATGCCGGTGACCAGGTGACAGGTCCCTGCAGATGCAGGGCGTTACCTCATCTTTCACGATAACAACCCCCCCCCCCAACGTCGCCATTAGCCTCCCGAGTGGATGCAATATCGACCAGTTTCCATCAAGAGGTTTCAAATGAGCAAGCTAGAGCTGAGCAGCTCAGAGCACAAATCGATGCCGGCTTGGCCTTGAATACC
>VOQK01002682.1:2452-16427 GCA_015052645.1 Benitochromis conjunctus
CTATTAGTAATAGCATGGTCTTTTTTCTCAAGCAACCTGGGAGGAAAATAGCTCAGAGGATTTAGCTTTTAGGATCCTTCTTCTTTTATTAGCTTTTTCAGCAGGAGCAGCAGAAGTGATTGGTCCAGAGGCTAGCGTGCGTTGATTGGTCGACCATGTAAACAATGTTAGCATTAAAAGGATGGAATATAAAATGTGGACAGTTTGAGCCACGCATCAGAAATTGTGTCCCGTCCTCCTGCTTCTACATAAACATCATCAAATTAATCAGCCAAAGGAAACTCCGACCTGCCGGAGTCATCAGTGCTCGTGTTTCCCTAAACCTCGCCTGCTGCTGTTCCCTTCTTTCTGGTATGAACAACAAAGTAAGGTTTAGCGCGAGCACTGGTGACGTCGCTGATGGTCACTTAGATTTGAAAGTACAAAAGCTGGAGTTTAAATTTCAGATTGTGCGTTTGTTTTGTGTTTTGGTGTCTTAATCTCTCGTGAATGGTCTGTTTTGGGAACTAACGTCCAACTTGCTCTTTGAGCGAAGTATTCCGCTTCTGTTTGTCGAAACGGTTTTGAAGCGTCTTTAAAATCGTTTTATTATCATTTTAATCCTGATTATGATTCATCCCTGATTTTGTGTGTTGCGAGCGTTCTGGTTTTCGTGTGCTGATGTTTGTTTCCTGTCTTTCCTGTCGCGTCTGAACAGACGAGTCTAGAGGAGAACAGAGAGCTCATCGACGGCATTACTGGTTTTGAGGACTCAGTGCGTAAGTGTGAGTATCGTCCTCTGACCCAGCGCGGCGGGCAGCATGCCGCCACACTGAACACAAACAGGTGGTTTAATCGAACAACCTGTGGAAAATTACTGGGGACACGCCCACACAGCACAGTGATGTCAATTCTGAGAATAAACCACATTAAACTGTCTGAACATGATAACAAGTGGAATGTTTTCTGTTTAGTTATCTGCCATGTTGTGGGCATCACCTACCAGACCATCGATCGCCGCTTACTGGCCGAGATGCTCGGAGACCCGCTGGGTAAGACCTTTGACACACGTGTAACAACCTGGCTCAGTGAGATTCACCTTTGATATTTAATTGCTGCCATGTTTTAACTGTGTGACACGCAATGATGCGCAATGAGCACCGCTCAATATAAATCGGCCGTCTTTAAAGTAAAGCGGACGATTGGACTCGATGTTGGCGGTAAACCTGTCTGAACCCCCGTTTTCTGTGTGCGCAGACACGCAGGTGAAGGTGTGGATGAACAAGTACGGCTGGACGGAGAACGAGGACGGACAAATCTTCATCTTCAACCAGGAGGAGAGCGTCAAGCCCAAGAACATCGTGGAGAAGATCGACTTTGAGAGTGAGTGCTGCTGCTGCTCGGATTAGTGCTGAGAAGTCACAGCTGATCATTGAAAAAACCCACAGACAGTCCGACCACTCAGTCGTCACGTTGTTCTAACTACTTGTGTTGTTTTACAAAAGGGAACTCGCTGTGATTTAAAAAGAAAACTTCCATTTGTTTATTCTGTCCCCCCACCACCCCCCGGGTCCTTGCAGGTCTTTCGTGTGTGTTGTTTTTTCACTGTGACTGGAAGTGAAGTCAGAGATTTAATATTCATACCTCATCTCCTCTCCTTTTCCCCGCTCTCCCTTTGTTTTCTTTTTACAGGTGTATCCAGCATCATGGCCACATCTCAGTGATGGAAACACACACTCTCTCACACACACACACACACAAACAGCCACACGCAGCAGTTATGATGGAGTCAGCCAGGTCATTAGTTTTCATAATCACACGTTTTCTCAATAAAAGTAATTTATCATTTCCAGCCTGTGTCTGTCTGTGTTTGCTTCTCGATTGATTGATTATTGATCTCAGTTCTCCTGAACGGTATCAGGGCGTTGGCTGGGAGCTGTTGGGAAGCCTTAATGAGGCTTAAAGCCGCTGCTTAGTCATCCTGTGGTGTTGTAATTTTAAGTTTGCTGCATGTTGAGTGTGTAATGGTGTAAGAGGAAGTTTTCCTAGTTCACCTGCTCAGCAGAGGTTTCCTCAGCAGTACTAAAATCTCACATTTGTGGGTGAGACATGTTTTAGATTTGATGTATGGAGTGGTTTGTTAGTGTAACGTTAGAGTGCATCAAGCACCACTGATAACATTACTGTACGTGAAAGATGTCAGAGTCGCCTGCTGGTTTGTAAAGTTCCCGTTGTAAAGTTGGGCGTTGATGCCGTCACCATCACCACATGATGTGAGAAGTCATTTACAAGATAACAGTCTGTGTCAGTAATGTTTACAGGGAGTAAAGATATCTGGAAAGTGTTATCTAAGGTCAAAGGTTAAGTGAGCACAGTTTCACATTTTCTGTAGAGATCTGAGTCGCCCCCTGCTGGTAGTGAAGGTGTAAGGCACCTGAGGTTTAACTTCAACTGTAACTCGGCACATTTCGTTTTCTCTGTATTATTGTAGTCTTTACCTCACAATATAAAGGTGCCATGAGTCAACTGTTGTTGTGATTTGGCGCTATATAAATCAAATGTAATTATATTTACTTCCTGTAAAGCTTTAGCTGTTTGTTATTTTACAGATTCTAAAATATAACGCGACTAATAAGTAATGGGGTATTATTACAGACAGATCTAATGCTGTATATAAACAGTAATTAAGCAAATATTTAAAATCACCTCCAGCTTCAGCATTGAAGTGATATACACCTGCATGAATCCTGAATATGTTTGTGCAGAAAGTACTTTTACTTTGGGTACTTAAAGTATATCTTGATGTAAACCTTGAAATCTAACAGTGACTGGAATCGGACACCAGGTTTCCACACACTTGTGTGTTAGTGATACTCCCGTGGCCTCTCCACTGAGGAAATCCTGGAAACCTTCAGCGGGTTTTCCGCCGTTACTGACTGAACACATCTGGGACTGACTCATGCAACGGAACAAAAACGCTCCGGGGCTGTTTTTCCCGCCCAGGTGAGCATCTACCTGGCTGATTTCTTAGAGGGCGTGGCTTATCTGCGCACGTTATAAACGGGAAAGAGTGCTGGAAGTCAGGTAGAGCACGCTTAATGTTCGCCATGAAAAAGTCTGTGAGTGTATCGTCCGAGGGCTCCCTGCCGCCGCTGGAGGACGACGTGGACTCGGTGTGCTCCGACGAGCTGCTGGGCTCGCAGTCCCGCCGCTGGCTGGCGGATATTCTGAGCGGGGGCATGCCGCCGGACAGCGGAGACGTGAGCCCGGCGAGCCGAGACGGGCTGTTCGTGGACTTTAACTTCCCCCTGGGAGACCTGGAGATGCAGCCCGGGGTCAAGTGGAAGCGACCAAAGGTAAATACGAAATAAACCCGTAACACCTGCGTGACGTAAATACCATCACCACAGGGTAAAACCCCCACAGAGTAAATACTGCAGTGTCCAGGCCTCTTCCTTTACATATCACACATACATGCACATTCTTCTTCAGCACGTTTCAAAAGGTAACGACGTGCTTTCTACTCCACAGCTGTTATTAAGAGTCACTTTGCAGATTCCAGATGTTGCACATGCGCACAGTGGGGCAGCTGAAAGATTAATACGAGTAGACTAAGCTGCTCTAATAAAACAGTAACACATTTCAAATAATAGATAAACACAGGCCAGGTGAGTATTTCAATTTCATGCTGCCTACAATGAAGTACTAGTACAGCGTGATGCGTGTAGCCGAGTATTCAGAGTTCTTTAAAAGCAGCAGCTCTCGTCTTCCTTCTGTAATAATGTTGTAATAATGTTGTAATCTCTTACTCACAGTGTGTGTGTGTCTACACTGTGTGCTTGCAGTTCTTTGGTAGTAAAGATCTACCATGCTGTAACATTATGCTTTGAAGTTTCACATCATTCTGCACATTTTAACTTTACACTTTCATTTATGGGATCTTCACGTGTTTTGCATGTAGATTTTTATCTGTTGTGCTGCACCACCAATGTTTTACTTATTAACTTTTAAATATGTAAATGTGTACATACAGTAGGAAAAAATGAAAGGTATATTGGGACAGCTTTGCTCCTGTGGAGAGGATAAAGAAGGCAAACGTAGTGATTTATTCCTTTTCTTTCAGACATCTGTTAGACTTTAGAACGTTTCATGTTTTTGATGCGATATCGTCAATAAAAGAGTAGAAATACAAATAAAACACACAATATTACAAAGCTTCAAAACCAACTCCCAGAGGGCTCCATGGATTAAGTATCATTATCACTACTGAGTAACAGTCACACTTACACAGTAAGGGCTGTATTTATACTGACTGAAATACTTCTAAGAGCAGCTGAGGTCACTTTGAGAACACGTGGATGTTTTTAAAAATACCAGGTGAAGGCTGATGGAAAGTCACGCCACACGTTAGACTCCCCGTTAAGCTTTCACACATTATAACAGGAAGATTTAAGTCATTATTTTGTCTCTGTGGGTTTTTTTACCTTTAACATTAAAAACTCACCCGGTAAAAATCTCAATTCCAGGTGGATCTCTGTGGATCACTTCTAGTAGTTACCAGTTACAGCCTTGTGCCAGATGTGAGCCAGTTGTTCTTTTGCCCTGTAGTGTCCCGAGTTGGTCGACTGGACAGTTATAATCAGTGTGTGACAGAGTCATATTTGCATGGGTGTGTTTCAGAAAGGTTCCACAGAGATCAAATGAAGGCAAATCAAACCCTGCAGGGCACCAGGAGGGGAACAAAGACAGGGCTCAGTGTTGTCCTTTAGTTCTGTATTATCCTTCATCCGCTCTCGTTGCTTCTCTTCTTTCTGACCTGAGGGCTGGGCAGGATGCAGGAAGGCTGAGATTAAATCTGCTGCTAAACACGACCTGTGATGGCTAAATATGTCAAATGTCAAAGTAAGGCATCTGAACAGGAAACTAAGAAAGCAGCCTTTCTCTTCACTAGTTTTAATACAATAGAATGTATGTAGTTTGACAGGTTTGTCTTATATTTGCTAATATATGTAAGAAAAAATAAAATAACACACAGGTGCACGTTACAAGGAGCTGGTTATAGATCGGCTGATGGCTCACATTTCTGTCTTCACATGCAGAGTACAAATTTTGAGCATGTAATTTCTTGTCTCAAGGTTTTATAACTCAGATGGTAGAGTAGGTTCTAATGATTGACAGTGAAGAGATAATCACATCAGCGCAGTGACCTAAAATTCAGTTTGACGATGGAGAGATGTTCAGTCTTTGAGGGAGCCTGGGTAGCTCAGTCGGTAGAGCATCAGACTTTTAATCTGAGGGTCCAGGGTTCAAGTCCCTGTTCAGGCGGGTCGTGTTTTAACAACAACCCTGTGTGTTAGCAGTAAACAGCTTGTCTGTAACAATTGTCTGCAGCACTTTTAGGTGATATAACACTGTCAAAGTAGAAAGCCGTTTTGGGCGAGCAACTTTAAAACACATGCAGTCAGAAAATGGAAAACTTCATTTAGACCTCTACGGGAATTTTACTTCCTAACTTACTTAGTATCCGGAAGCTCCTTTTATCAATACAAGGCAAGTTAAGTTCTTATGCTTAAAGCAGTGTAGTATTCATTAAAATGGAGTCACTGAGTCCCTATAGATAGATGATGGAGTACGTACCGGCTGTTATTGTATAAATAGTGTTACACAAGGCTTTCTGCCTGAATGGAGCGTGCAGGATGCAGTGGGCAGAAACTTGCTCTCTGTAAATCGCCTCACGTGGAATCACACACTGAACTTCCTGCTGCTGCTGCTGCTGACTCAGAAGACTTCAGATGTCAGTAAAAAGCAAATTGTCCGAGGTTCTTTGTCTTTGGTCGCTGTTGCTGAGAAAGCAGGAAGAGCTGGAAGCACTACAGAGCTAAAAGAACAGGTTTGAATTCTGATCCAGTGTTTGCAAAAATACCGATTCAAACAAACCTGAACCCATAAATGTTTAATATTTAAAATAAGATATAAGCTAATCTTTTCCTTCAGGTATATTCTATGTATTTAGTATAAACTGAAGTGTAGGCTAATGTAACAGCAAACAGTACGTTAACACCCTTCCTGGAGTGCGTCATCAGCAGCTGCCACGTCTCTCTTTCATTTTCGAAGGTGTTTAATAGTTTCATTTATCACTGTTTGCATCTAAATACCAAGAAAACTGTTCAGCAGTGTGAAGTTTGCTTTGGTCTGTTTACAAATTCCTAAACCTGTATTTTTGTTTGTATATAGATACAAACAAAAGAAGACTTTTAAAGGCGGACATTTCTGACCTGTCAGGCTGTGCATTAGTGTAACACACACTGAGCTCAGAACAAGGACACACATGTCATGAGAACGCCATTACAATGAGAACTGGCCTTCATAAAGTTGTTGACAGAATGAAACACTGCATCCCTCCCTCCGGGTAATTACCTCACAGACCTTTGTCACTCCTGTGTTCAGCATGATGGTTTAACACCTCGCTGTCCAGGCAGACCATAGAAATCCTGGTACTGTGGACTCTTTCCCACAAACATGGACACTGGACACATAACGTTACTCAATTAAGTCAAGTTTACTTTTATAGCAGTTTATATATACATGATGATCCAAAAGGTAAGAAAAAACAAATACAACATACAAGTGCATGTAAGTTTAGAAGGTTTTACACATTAACAAATTAGTTATAAGTGTACAAAAATACTCTGTAGTGATATCAAAGACTTTTGGCCAACAATAACGTCATAATGAGGAGAGATTCTGTCATGTCATGTTAACTATGTGCAACCTAGATAAGTGTAAAGGCTGAAGGCCTGAAGCGGTGGCAAACGTTGGTGCCACACGCATTCATCAAGACTGCATACGCTGGTGAATACACTGTGTTAAGGCTGCACAGACAGTGTTTCAAAGTGTTTGCACTGATAACGAGTCATAAAGGAGAGGAATTCTCTCCCTTTTAACTCTTTGCAATCTGAGCAAGTCTAAGTCTGGTGACTAACTCAAGTGGCCACTAGAGGAACTGCAGTGCTGGGACTTCATAGAGCTCAGGTTATAATAAAAGCTGCTTCTTATCTTATCTCAGTTACTTTTGTAGTGTGACACGAAATGATGATTATTTACAAAACTTTGAAATATATTAATTGTGCACCTTCAAAAATGATATCATAATTAACACCGAACATTGATTAAACTAATTTCAGTCTTCCTGTCTGACTCGGAGGCACACATCGGGTGGTGTGCCAAGTTTGTGCCACATTGTTCTGATGGATGAACTTTAATAATTATCTGCCTCTCCCTTTGGCTCTGCAGACAAGTCAGATCAAGTGTATTTGTGTTCATCTTCCTGTTCTTTCTTGTCTCTCGGTCTTTGTTTCAACCAATCATTGCTCTGTTTCCAGGAACTCTGTCCATCACCTCAGTTCATAGTAGATGGCGCAACGAGGCTGGATGTTCGCCAGGGGAAACTCAGTAAGTAGACATCTCCTGTACTACTCGGTTGTACAAGCTAAGTATTTTCACTAAAAGTGGACCTATTCTGCTCATTTTCACCACCTTTTCAATCTTGGACTCCACGAGAGCAGCTTTGCATGATTTGCAGTTCAGTCTAATCTTTTGTTGTAGCCCCTCACTTTGTCCACTGTCAGAAATAAGCTGCTATAGATGCTCCACCTTTAAGCAGCTGGAATGCCCCTTGAACCCCAGGAGTGCACAGGATGAAGCTGGGTCATGTTCTGGCACTGATGTTGTCACCGGAGCTGACCCCACCCATTCAACATCAGAGAGACTTTATTTATCCCCAAGGGGCAATTAGGATGTGTGATGTGTGACAAGTGACATAGCACTTGTGATTGTACGAAATGCCCTGCGGCCACAGAAGTGAGGGCAGGAGTCAGATAAAGAAACAGCTCAGAAGATCCAGTGAAGATAAATGCTGATTGACCTTCCCGGCATAGTTTGAGAGATTGTTGATAGTATTGTGCTCATTTAATTAATTTCAGTTCACTTTTATTTATATAGCACCAAATCACAACAACAGTCGCCTCAAGGCACTTTATATTTTAAGGTAAAGACTCGACAATAACATTACAGAGAAAACTCCAACAAGCACTCAACCCGCTATGAGCAAGAGCTTTGGCGACAGTGGGAAGGAAAAAAAAACATTTTTACAGGAAGAATCCTCCAGCAAAACCAGGCTGTTCTGCTGGAGGATTATGTGTATAAACACATAGTGAGTGGAAAAGGTGACTGAAGAAGAAATCCTCCAGCAGCTTACACTTTAAAACCAAGTTTTAAGGCTAATCTTAAAAGTAGAGAGGGTCAAAGAGGTGCTGGAAGCTCTCCCAGCTGACACTGGGTCAGTTTGGAGGGTGGGAAGGGTGCACCCTGGAAAGAATTCAGGGCCATTGAAATAATATCACAGGTGGAAACTGTGTATGTCTTTGTTGCAGTACTTGCACAGGTGACTGGGTCAAATTAACAGCAAAGCTGATTGGCATCAAGGACAAAACAAATGTTATACAGTAGTTGCATCAGATTCAGAACTCCAGTTCTTTTCTGTTCCTTCCACACAGGTGGGTCTGTGTCACACCCTGAAGACCAGGTTAAACATGCTCCGCCTTCCTCAAATATAACAGTGCAAACAGCTTTCTGTATATGCTCAATTCCCTGCATCCTGTGTTAAATCTGAAAGTGGCCAGTTTCACATGATTATCTACCAGTCAGCACTGAATAGCTGTTACACATCAGCCACCCAATACATAATGGAGACTGTAGGCGAAAGATGGTGCATCACTTATGTCACATTGTAGGTGAAGTGGTTTAAAATGGAAATAGGACCATCCAACATTGTGCACTGAAGCTTTAAATGACGCTCCTTACTGATGTCATGACCTGCTTTCTCCTTTCCAGGTGACTGCTGGTTACTTTCGGCTATAGCATCTCTCTCCATGTATCAATCGCTGCTCAAGAAGGTTGTGCCTCTGGGCCAGAGCTTCCAAGATGGATACAACGGTTGCTTCACCTTCAGGGTACATAAGCACTGTTTAATATGCAGTTATCTTCTCCAAGTGAATTCTCAGCCTAAAGCAGGTGATATTCTCTGTCTGTCTCACCGTGTAGTTCTGGCAGTACGGTCAGTGGGAGGAGGTACGGATCGATGACCTGCTGCCCACTGTGGACAACAATCTGATCTTCCTCAGCTCCCCAGAAAAACCAGAGTTCTGGAGCGCCCTGCTGGAGAAAGCCTACGCCAAGTGAGACCCAGTCAACCGCTGTCTATGTGTTCACGTCTGTACCGTACATTTCAGCCTCTCTGATAGACATTTGGTCTTTGTTTGCGCTTTTGAGCCTTTCATAAGTATAGGACATAATGACATGACAGCATGTGTTTTTTTACTCACAACGAATCGCTGCTAGAAGATTAGCCCGGTGTCGTAATGTTAATAAAAAGGGAGAGCGCCCATATGCTGTAAGCAGCCACCTATCCCACATGGTGATGCGACCCTTGAAGAATTATCCAAACTGTACTTTTTGAAGTTTTCAGCAGTGAATGATCAGATACAAGACAAAACATGAAGCGTACCAGTGCTTGTTTCTGTTCTTACGTGTGATGTTATATCCCATGGTGCTGATGCTCAAAACTGGATTTAGAGAAAAGAAAAAAATCAGATTTTTTTTTTTTACATTGTGCCATGCAGAGTGAACATCAATATCTGCCATGTCTCTGGATTTGTGTTTAAAACTCTGCAGGCTAAATAATAACTGACATCCAGTGAGTGTGTTTGAAAAGATTTTAAATTTTAGCATCTGTCCCTACTCAGAGTATCGTGGATAATTTGGCCGTCTGTTCTTCACACTTTAAGAATAAGTAGTTGATCAGTGAGTGAAAACATGGGCATAATGTACGTTCATACCTTTCCTGGGCAGATTTTCAGTCAAAGTTTGTTAAGAAAGACAAATTTGGGACTTCTTTAGAAAACCTCTGATGTTTCCCCGTCTGTGCCAGGTTGAAGGGTGGCTACAGAGCTCTGGACATGGGCTTCCCTCATGAGGCCATGGTGGATATGACGGGCGGGGTGACGGAGGTTTTACAGGTGGCCTCACTTCCCAGAGACCTGCCGACCTTCCTCAGACACCTGCTGGCTAGAGGAGCACTCATCAACTGTGCCAACTGCCAGGTACAGTGAGGACCTGCTGGGAAACACTGAGGCATTCCTGCACTCATTTATGACTCATATTGTTTGTTTTCCTTCTGTCCTCGCTGTGGGTGGATGTTTTTTTTCCCCCTCCAGGGTCCTCTGGAGCAGAGGAATGAACTGGGGATCATGTTTAGACATGCCTACGCTCTGACTGCAGCGGAGAAGGTAACTGTCACAGTCAAGAAATGTTCATGTTTAATTCTCCTCATGAATTAAAAAATAGTTCTCATATATCCTCATTACACATAAATACAGACGTAAAACTGCAAAAGCAGAAAAAGTTAAATGGAGTGTTTCTGGATCGTAAGTAGAAATCTAAATGACTCATGGCTGCTCTTCACTGCACTCTCACCTGATTTACCTCCTGCCCTGCAGGTGAGGACAAAACACGGCACAGAATATTTGGTGCGAATCCTCAATCCTTGGGGCAACACAGAGTGGGAGGGGCCCTGGAGTGACTTCAAAGGGTATGAAGATGATCTGATGAGCAGTGCTGAATAAAACTTTCAATAAATTTAAATCCTTTCAGTCAACCTGAAAATGGCAGCAGAAGAAGAATCCGGGAGGAAATGAGGGTACTGAATGGGCCAATCACAGTAATCGTGGGCCACCTGGACATTTCACACAAAAGCATTGATCACAATTTCTTGTGGTTCTTGGTGTGCCTGTCTTTATTACTGTTGTCTAAAGTCAAATGTTGACATTGACTGTCTCATGAAAAAAACAGTCATTGAAAAAAAGAAAATGACAAAAACCTGGAAAAATAACATAAAACATTTTAAGGCTGTGGCAAGATCTGAAAAAATAATTTAATAATCTTAAAATAATGTATGTAATCAATGTGTTTGCACTGATCTCCAATCAGAATCTGATTCCATGAGGTCACATACAAACCCAAATGTCACCTTCTTAAGAAAATCCTTGACACATTTCCAGCACGTTTACGTAGCTCTGTGTTTGCAGTCAGGAGTGGACCACGGTGAGCATCGAGGAGCAGAAACGACTCGGCAGGGTCAGACAGGAGGACGGAGAGTTCTGGTGAGTTTATCGTAACGTCGCACCAGCGACAGTCAGACAGCTTTTGGTTGGCCCCCTGTGGCTGTACCCGCTCATTCTGGGGTAGATACTCAGCAGGGATGACTGAAACTGCACCAACAGTTCCTAACAGACCAGATCAGATGATTGCAGTGAAGAAACTAAATCATGTGTCTTTGGTTTTGAATTTGGGCATACCCAAGGTGTTCAAATACATTAAGGGTTTACAGACAAATGAAATGTGTTTGGCCAGTCACTGTGTTTCTCTCTCTCTCTGTCAGGATGTCCGTGTCAGACTTCCGACAGTACTTCGAGGTGATGGAGGTCTGTCACCTGACTGAGACTCTCGGCGAATCAGGCTCCAGCATGTTGCCGCTGAGCTGCATTATGCATCATGGCAACTGGGCACCGAATATCACAGCAGGAGGCTCTCCTCAAGGCGGTGAGACGGGTGATGGCATGTGACGAATGATTTGTGCCTAAACTCTGAACCTCACAACCAGCAGCTGGTTTTAAAAACGGAGATAAAGCTGGGATATTTAAACCTAGACAGAAATCCTTCTCAACTATCACAGCTCAATTTAAGACTAGGGGCCAATATTTCATGTGTTCATTAGACCCCAAAAAGTTGATTCTGTTCCACAGAAGTTCTTCTGTTCATCTTCGTCGTCACTTGGATGAGTGACGAAACGTTTCTCCCACTGAAAACGCTACGTCCAGATGAACACAATCAACTTTTTGGGATTTACCTGGATGATTGAGCAGCATCAAGATGTTCATTAGACCCTTTTAGCCTTATTCTTTGAGCTTGCTGTGATCGCCTGAACAGGGACTTGAACCCTGGACCCTTAGATTAAAAGTCTGATGCTCTACCGACTGAGCTACCCAGGCTCTGAGAGCGCTGCATAATTCTCAATAAAAAACTGGAAAAGTTGGGGTTTGAAGTGAAGCACCTTTGTAACTGTGAACAACCAGAGTTAAACCTGAAGTTTCCCTCTAATCCCTCTGTGTAGCTCAGGTCTCTGAAACGTCCGTCTGTCTGTTCCCAGATGCAGTTTTTTTTTCTTTAATTTTATGTGAAAGTCTTTGTTTCATTTGTGCATTATATGATATATTACATTTGAGGCATCAGAAATAAGACTCAGAAATAATCCTTGTGCTTTTGTTTGAGATCTCTGACCGTGTGATGTTTAATTCTGTAACTCTCAACAAGCTGAGACATGGTTGTTTGCACGGTCTTTAATAACAGTGCCGCAGTGATGCCACAGCACCGTGACCGTCAGCGGAGGTGTGGTGTCATTCGTTTTGTCCAAATCTTCTCAGACTTGTTGACCTTTGGATAAAAAGGAGTTCACCGGTACACGACAGGACACCATCTAAGTGATGAAGAGCTGGCAGACGGCACAGATGGCACATAGCTCAAGAGCCAAAAACCACAATACAGATGCTGAAGTTAGAGTGTTTAGATTCACAAGGTGCCATCAAGAGCTGCAGTTTTATAGGTAGACCAAGTTATGAACGTTGTGCAAACATCCCCAGATTCCTTCCTGTGATCCTATTCTAGCTCTGTTAGCTTCTGTTTAAAGACCTTTGGACCAAAAAATTGTACATTTGGAGGCAGTTAAGGCATGTCCAGCATACAACATGAAAAAATAAAGTATGAAAAGAAATGTTAAAGGTTACACGTGATAGGAAAACTTGTAGCGCTAACTGTGTGTTTGTGTGTGTCCAGGTTGGTTCTATCAGAACCCGCAGTTCTACTTTGTTCTGTCGAAGGCGGACCAAAACCCCGACGGCGCTCAGAAGACCTGCTCCTTCGTTTTGGCTCTGATGCAGAAACACCAGAGACGAAGAGGCATTAGTCTGGCCATCGCCCTTCACGTGTACCCGGTACAGACACGCACACACGGGGTCTGGGTCTGGTGTTTAAATTAAATGCATAAATGTGATAAAAGTCCCGCCCAATGGCTCTTCTCTCTTTGACTTCCTGAATACAGATATCTGTTCAGTGAGGTAGTTGCTATTATTTGTATTGTTATATGAAGATATTATTGCAATATTTAGTTTAGCTTGGAAGCTGCTGTTTTACAGAAAGTGAACATGGTCGATTTTATTCCTCTGAAATTTGAGTCGATGTGCTGTTTGTTATTATTAAAGTGCTTCTTTGCAGAATTATTACAGACTGTGAGGCTGTGAGATGGTGCTTTACATGCAACCTTTAATTTTGAAGTTTCGCATATTGTGCTATTTTTTAAATGTAAGAAAATTAATATAAAAATATAGTGTCGTCAATATGAAATCGCAAGTCAATATTTTAAGGAAATGTCTCTTAGTGTATGACCATATGTGTCAGAAAGCAGCTCTTCTTTTTAAGAGCCTGGATAGCTCAGTCGGTAGAGCATCAGACTTTTAATCTGAGGGTCCAGGGTTCAAGTCCCTGTTCAGGCGATCTTGCTTTTAAGCTGTTGAAACACTGTCAATATATGGCTAGTATATGAAGGATTTACTGAGTGTATCTGAAGATGGCTGAGAAGAACAGACATCATACAGTTAACCAAGCACAACAATTAACTAATGGGAGATAAGTAGCTGAAAACAAAAGTTGGAAATGTTCAGAAAAGATTAAAGTGATCAGTGAAAGTAATTCATTTCAAAATATCTGGCAGTGTTACCAACATGGCTGCTACGTGTTGAGCCTTGCTCCTAACAGGACTTCAATAGGAGCTCAACATATTTGGTCAAACTGTTTAAATCAGAAAACATGTGAAAAACTATCAAAG
>VOQK01002682.1:16447-28013 GCA_015052645.1 Benitochromis conjunctus
TCAAAGTCTTTTTAAAGTGTACGTGGAGCAGTAACTGTGGATGAAAGGAAATCAAAGGTAACAATAAACAATGAGTCCAGGACCAGTTCAGACTGAACATAAGCTGTGAGGGAGGCGCTGGTGAACATGAGTGTGTGCTGTCTGTCCAGGCCCATCCTAAGAATACCTACCTGTCCCGCGAGGACCTGAGCGTGCTCCGCCCGGTCCTCTACAGCCCCCAGTACGCCGCGCGGCGGGAGGTTGTTCTTCGTGGCTCGCTCCCACCGGGTTCCTACATCATCATCCCGTCCACCGCAGAGACCAATGAGCAGGGAGCCTTCCTCCTGCGGGTGCTGACAGAGCAGGGCAACAATGCCACGTGAGTCATGGAGTTTAATTGTTGTGTGAATCGGATGTGATGAGCGCGGGGCAGATCACACTGTGAAAGCATTCATGAACGACCTGTGATCGGCAAGTCATTAGTAAATGAGCATACCCTGTCTACTCCTCCTTTCTGAAACACAGAATGAATTTGACTTCATTTTAGGTGAAATTTTGTTTTTATACGGAGGTCACACAGGAAGGCAGCTGGGAGGTCTTTTCCCATCGTTAGTCCTTTTGAATTAAAGTCACCAGAATAAAAAGCAGATTAAAGACTTTTCAGACGTCTATATCTTGTTTTGTTTGTATTGGTTTTTGTTACAGACCAGCTCGAAAACCATCAACAGAAGACGTCGCATCAATAACAGAGGTAAGCAAATCAGCAGTTAGTTTAATAGACTCGACTCAAACCAGTGAGAGCTGCAGATGTGAGCTCTGCTGGGACTGTGTCTGTAGAGCCTTAAATTTAAGGTTTCTCTTCATAAAAACTTTTATCCAGTGAGATTATGAAACAGAGGAGCACATAATTGCACACCTTGGAATAGCAAAAGAAAATATTTGTATTAAATGTCTGAAAAATGTTTGAATAAATCCATCTAGAAGAAACTTAGCAGCCGTCTGGGCGTGCATTTTGAAGCCTATCTAAATGTAAAGAGTGCAGAAACTTTTTTTAGCGCTCATTAACACAAAAAATGCTTCTACAGAGAAAATCTGATTGAAAAAAACAATAATAATAGTAATTACCAGCTTTGTAGAAAAGTGCCAGGCCAGTGTTTTTTTTTAGTACTCAGGTACTGTGTTCGGGTTTAACTTCATGTACTGCTTTTTGTTAGAGTAGACTGAAAAGGACCGTGAAGAAGAC
This sequence comes from Benitochromis conjunctus, assembly GCA_015052645.1. Classification (NCBI taxonomy): domain Eukaryota; kingdom Metazoa; phylum Chordata; class Actinopteri; order Cichliformes; family Cichlidae; genus Benitochromis; species Benitochromis conjunctus. The sequence goes on from VOQK01002682.1 coordinate 17,670, forward strand.
CTCCTACATGTTTGTCTTAAAAGTAATCACGCCTGAACAGGGACTTGAACCCTGGACCCTCAGATTAAAAGTCTGATGCTCTACCGACTGAGCTATCCAGGCTCTGGTGGAGAGGCTACCTGTGTGTTATAGGAAAGGAGCTATAACACACGTGCTGACTATTAATTACGCTGAAATAATACTAAAATGTGACAGAACGCTTCCACTTTGAACCACATCATAAGCTTTTTGCAGACAGTGTAGTTCTGTTGGCTTTGCCTTCAGCTGGCACTGGAACATTTCACAGCTGAGTTCGAAGCGGCAGGAATGAGAATAAGCACCTCCAAATCTGAGGCCTTGGTCTTCAGGTGGAAAAAGGTGGTGTGTCCGATCTGGGTCGGGGACGAGTTGATGCTCCAAGCAGAAGAAATGAAGTATTTCAGGATCTTGTTTATGAATAAGGACAGTGGAGAGCAAGAGATTGAAAGTTGGACCGGGGAACATCCGCAGTGATGTGGAAGCTGCACCGGTCCATCGTAGTGAAGAGAGAGATGAGGGTGAAAGAGGAGCTGATGGTTTACTGGTCGGTCTACGTCCACGTGTGACTGAAAGGACAAGATCAAGGATACAAGCAGCAGAAATGAGATACTATAGACTTAAAAGGCACCTCGCCTGAACAGGGACTTGAACCCTGGACCCTCAGATTAAAAGTCTGATGCTCTACCGACTGAGCTATCCAGGCTCTTCTTTCAGGTGTGTGGGAGCTGTTTGAAGTTTCTGTGGTTTTGTAGTGCACAGGTAAAGTAGTTTGATCAAATCAAAGACAGTTTACAAGGACGGAAAATAAATAATGAGATATACAGCATGTTCATTTGCTCTGTGTTTCTCCCGCCAGCTTTCGTTTCCTCACCAAGCTGCCCTTCCTGCACCTCAGGCCATCAGACAGCTATTTCAGAAACACTGCAACAAGGTGAGAGTGAAGCACACAGCTGCCTGTTCTTGTCTTGCCATTACTGGTTGATAGAAGAGGGTTTAACAGATGTAGTGAAACACTGACCCCTTTATGTCTTTCTTGTGTCATAAGAAGGGACTTTGCAAACCACTGCACCTCTACAAACTTCTGACTGAGGCCATTCAGGGTGGAGGTCAGTAATCCTGCTATTCATCCTGCCTGTCCAGTCATATCTCTTTCAACAGAAGATTGTTTCAAAACTTCAATAATCTGAACCGCTTCTGTCCAACCTGTGACGCCCAAAAAAGAAAACCAAATAACCTCCCAAAGCTAGCATTATGCTAATTAGCCTCCAGGTTAGGTGATACGTCTGTACTGCTACTTAACAACACTGTTCATTTTTTGGATCCAGAACTATTGTATTTTTCCTGCGGTGACCCGGTTGAGCGTTGCACGCTGATATGAAGCCCGTGGCTGTTTAGAAACGATGGTGGCTCAGGAGCTGAGGAAGTCAGAGTTATTCTGTGTACACGCCACAACTGCAGAGCTTCTGCAAAAAACACATTTTTGGGCGATGTTTGCATTTTGCAGAACTGCTGCACATCCACTTTACAGTTGTAGAACCCCCCCACCGCTACTCAACCGCCTGTTTAGGATTCATTAACATAACAATGTCAGCATTCACACCACTGATTGGAGTGAGACTTAAACATCTGTTGGTATTTACAGTGCAGATGAAGACAAACACCCAGGCTCACACACTGCTTTGCCCTTTTTGTTTTACATCAGATCTCTGTGTCTGTGTTAAAATGTTCCCTCTGCTGTGTTCAGTGCTGGCAGGAAGTGAGAAGTACTTGGCTTTGGAGCACTGCAAGAGCCTGGTGGTCCTCATGGATGTATCCTTCAAAACACACGAGTGTGCAACGCAGAGAGACCAACTGTGTGAGTGTTTGCAGCACTCGGTAATATGTCATGACCACAACATGATTCCAGATTAGTTTTCATAATTATATATGAGGATAAACCATTTACATTTGGCAGGTAAAAGCAAAAGAAAGAGAGAGGGAGAGGCAGCGATGTTTTTTTTCCCTGCCCCATTAAAATAATTGAGGGAGCAGCTGTCTGAGCGCTGGAACAACACATGTTTGATCTTTTAAAAAGGCTGTTTTAGCAGAAGAAGACTACGTCTTGACTCTCGGTGTGCCTTTGGAGTATCATGGTTGTACACTTCAGCTCTAATAAGATGATTCACAGTTTACCCGTCGTACAGCAGACACACAACAGGACATGGCATGACTCACCTGGCTTTAGATTTCACTAAGTTATTTCACATTAGCTTACATGTTAAAACTCCGCCTGAACAGGGACTTGAACCCTGGACCCTCAGATTAAAAGTCTGATGCTCTACCGACTGAGCTATCCAGGCTCTGATGGAGAGGCTACCTGTGTGTTATAGGCTGTTAGACTCCAGTAAAAAGTCTGGTATGTATAACTGAAAATAAGAACTTTAGCTAATGTGTAGAGAGCCATGGCTTTTAGACACACTCACAGCCAGACCTGTAGAAATGCATTATTTCAAAAGAAAATGTGAAAGTTTATCATTTAATCTACAATTTCTGCAAGAAAACCACAGATGAATGAATGACTATGAGAGCTGCAGGTAGTGTCGAGCATTAATATAAAACCAAGATCATCACAATATTGAAGCAAAAACATTTTTTTGGTTTACAGAAGTGTAATCTGTGAAAAAGTTGTTTGCTGATAAATTCTTACCCCTCACACATCTGTCAGCTCGGTGTCGTCGGAGGCCTGTCGGCATATTTTTGGTTTCATTTCTTTGACCTGAGTATTTTCTCCAGAGCCAAGGCATCGCTCAGCTAAACTGGCCCGAGTTCCAGAGTCTTTGGGACAAGATCAGGAAGTGGACGGTAAGATCAGTAGTGTGCCAGTCAATATACTGCATTTACACCATATATCACTGCCCATCAGACAGTTGTGGAGGTCACCATTGAGGCATAATCGGGCACATTTCTGCGACGCCACATGTCCAAATATAGTCTAGATTTAAAACAGGATTGTAAAACAAGCATCAATAAACTAAAAAATAAACATTAAAAAACGATTAAAACAGACAAAGTCAGTCTGGAAACCACCTAATTAAAAAAAAAAAAAAAACGACACTGAAAATAAAATAAAAATAACATCTGTGAAACTTTTGTAGCTCTGATTCTGTTGTGATGACATCAGAAAGCACTGATGCTTACATTTGTTGCACCGGATAACACGGGACATATTTTACTCTCAGAAAACTGCCACAAATTCATAAAAGGATTCAAGCAGCATGAAAAGGTGGACAAGTCCAGCCGGCTGCATCACAGCATCAAGTTATGTGACTCAAAAACGATTAGTGAGTGTGTGTTTGTGAGAATGCTGATTAGACCATGGATGCTGTCGCAGTTTTAGCAGATTGTAACAGAATGTTTGTGTATATGCACCGTTTCAGGTATTTATTTTTACTCTGTTTAATCTCTTCTCAGGATATTTTCCTCATGTACGACAAGGACAAAACTCAGCGCCTCGAGTATCAGGAGGTCATGCCGTCGCTGAAAGCAGCAGGTAGCATTCACAACACTTCTTCATCCTGCTGAGGGTCTCCATCGTTCGACCAGCAGAGGGAGCCAAACACCTGTTTCTTTAATGTGTGATTCTAAAAGGGTCACGTGTGTGGTCACATATGTAACTAAAGTCATATGTTTCCCAAGTCGTCACGTTATTCAAACTTTTTTGCACCATTAAATTAAATGAATTAATGAAGTAAGAGCAGAAACCTCCATGACAGTTGTGATCACATGAAATGAGCATACAGTGGCTGGATGGATACAGATAGATGGTGTCAAAGTGCAGTTTCTGTGGAGGACTGGAGTCATAAAAATAACACTCACTCATGCGTCACTCAGACGGGAGCTGCTTCTTCGGCCTAATGGACTGGCTGGGATCAGGGAAAGTATGAGTATGAGGTCATACGTAGTACCTGTACACATGTGAAGTTTATGCAAGGAAAAACAAAATATCCCTCCTACTGCTTCTCCACCTGCGGTTTAGCCCCATTCTGTCCCATCTGTCCCTGCTGCAGGCATCCGGGTGGATGAGTTGGTGATGCAGCTGGTTGGACTGAGATACACGGAGCCGGACATGACCATCAGTTACCCCGGCTTCCTGTACCTGCTGATGAAACTGGAGAGCATGACCCGTAAGAAGGGGGGATGCGGGGAAGGGTGGGGGTGCAAGCATTCTGTCTGTTACAGCTTTCTGTCTTTCAGAGGAGCTGAATGGTACAGAGTAGAAACAGCAAGTGGTTTTTATTATCATATTCTGCTGGTAAATAACACCGCAAGGCCACAAGAGAAAGAAGCAGAGGATGACAGAGGAGAGAGAGAGAGCAGATGAGGTGACAGAGGAGGCGTGGGAAAAAAGGGAGGAGAAGCAAGAGGAAGAGAGGCGATGAGGAGAGAGATGTTTTTATAAGTCAGGACAGAAAACAGCTGAGACGACACAAAGACAGTCTGAGTCTTTTCATTGCTGAACAGGAAAACAGTTCAAGCCTGTCGTATTAACAGTTTGACCCATAAAAAAACTAAAGATGCTTTCTTCTTTTGTAAAATATTTACCAAAAAATCAATAAATTCACGCCTCCTTTTCACGGTCACTGTAAGCTGCCCATAATAACCCTGTTTGTTGTGTCATTATACACACGCTCATTTTGCCTAGAATCAGTTAAAACATCACATGAGCCAACTCAGCAGCTCATTCGTGATTCTCTGAACTGTTTTAATGCGGACGTCAAACATCAGGTGTGTCTGAATACGGTCGTTTTGTCCTCTTGCAGACAAATTTCAAGCATACGACGTGATGGGAACGGGAGCAGTAACCATCAGCTACAGACAGGTATGAATATACTGTAACGTTGGAGCTGAAGAGTGAACTCAGTGATACTTTGAATGTGAGAGTCCTGCCACTTCATGTCCCACGACTGTAAAAACAGAACAAAATGAAACAGGAATTGTGGCATGTGCAGCAGTTTGCGAGGCCGAAACTGGCTTGTCAGGACTTGTTGGTGCAGTGGATGAGAAGTTGTTCTCATGAAATGTCATCTGGTAAAGTCTGACTCTTCAAATATCCTTACAACATAACCTCAGGCTTCTTTAAGTAACTGATTTAGGCTAACCACCGCAGAGGCTATAAGTACCTGTGAAACTGCTTTGAGCTTTGCAGTTTCCACTGATATTTCCACAATGAAATATCATGAAAAAGTCACAGTTAAAGGGAACTGTGGAAGATCTGGGACCGCAAGAAAACCTCAAGATGAACGTGAATGTCTCCTGGGCAGGAAGGCAAACCCACATAGCTGCAGAGAAGCTGCAGGAAGCTTTAGCTAGCAGTGGAGCAGTGACAGCCCGATTAATTGTGAGGCAGTTTCTATAAGAAGGAGTGATCAGAAGGAAACCCTGTTGCAAAAGCTAAGTCTACAGAAACGAGCAGCATTTGATCCAAAGAGCACGTCATCAGCTCTTAAACATACAGCTGTAAATGTTCAGCTTTGGGAATGTGTGAGAGGCTCAGCAAGCACGTCCATCCAAATCAGAAAACCTGACAAAAAACAAGTGTGAAGAAAGTGAAAGTGAAAGGAGGCCAGCTGAACTTAAATGGGCTGCTTGTGGAAGGCAGACTAAAGTATCTCAAGTGATCTCATGAACCGTGCACACAGAGTCACGCACAGGTTTGGGTTTGTGCTTCTGTAACTGATACTTTTGAATGGACACTGCACAGTTAGTATAATGTCAGCTTTAATGTAAATAATGAGATGTAACTTTGTCTGCCCTCTGATTGGTTCCAGTGGCTCCACATGACCATGTACAACTGAAGTGAACCGCTCTACCCAGACACCCTCGCCTGGATCACCTCCGTTCAGCTTTTCCTGCTCTTTTTTTCAGGATTGTCAAGTTTTGTGTAGTTTTGTGCCAAAAGTGTTTATTGCAGAAATAGAAACATACGGCAAACAGAAAAGTGAATATTTCTAAATCTGATTTTCTTTCCTGACACACTCAAACAATAGCGATGGAAACGACTTTAAGAACTCTCTGGAGTCATGCAAACAGCCCGAGTCAAAGGTCGAGGCAGGATGTGCTGCTGTGAGGAAGTTCATGATGAAACTTCATTGTCCTCTCAGTCTGACATAATTTCTCTCCGGCCTCTAAATTAGAGACAATAAACACAGAGCCCCTCCAGTTTTATCTGACTTGACTGTTTGACTGTGTCCAAACACCGATCATCATACTTAGAATAATCAATAAAATATCTGCCCCTCCATCAACATGTGTATTATAATATTTCTGATTCATTTCATTTACACTTGAAAGCTGAGTGTGTGTATGGGTGTGCATTCATGTATGTGTATGTTTGTTAACCTCTCTTTTGTGTTTCATTGTAAAGCGACACAGGTTTTTAGGTTTCTATTTTCTGACTTTGAGTATGTTGATGTGTGCTGTACTAATAAAACTGTCATAATTAATGTGGAGCAAACAAAAGGTTTTGGTAAAGATTAGATAAAACAAATCAGTTAAAACATTTCAGTGTGTTGTAAATCCTTCAGTTCAATTCAATTTTATTTCACACCAGGTGACTCAAGGTGCTAATTCAAGTCATGCACCTCATCTGAGCTGCATGATTGGTGACTTTGGTTAGGTGGGTCTTTGTAGACCAAAAAAACAAAGACAAAAAAAGACAGTTTATAACATGCAGCTGTGACGTCACTGCGCCCCGGCAGCCTACGGCAGCATAACTATGGGAGGCTTTGGGTCACCTGATCCAGCCCTAACTACAAGCTTTAAGATACATAGAGAGGATACTCTTAATACGACCATCTCAGGCACACAGCCATTCAAATCTGCTGTTCACAATGGGCAGCCAATCAGAGCAAAGCTATCTTAAAGGGATAGAAGCATGCAAAGCTACTCTAGTAGTGTCTTGTGTCTTCTAATTATCTGTGAGTCATTTCCCTCTGCCAGACCAGACGTGAAGCTTTCACTGATCAGTGATCTCCTTGCTGCCTGTGAATGTGTGTGCCGTACGGGGTCTTTCTCCGCGGTGACCGAAGCCACGGGGATCTTCTGAGAAACGACCCTCTGTCCTCTGCTCATGACTGGAATGTGTAAATATCCGTTTTCCAGCATCTTTCCTCAAAGTGAGTGCAGTCAGAGATGCACATACCAGAGGGTCTGTGTGTGTTTGTGTGTGTGTGTGTGCTTCCTGCATTTTTAGAACTACATGTCACACTCGTAGATGCACACCCGTCAGTGGAAGCTGCTCATATGAATATTTTTATTTTATTGTGCTTGATTTCACAGCAACATATTTACATGAAAATAGAAGCCATCATCAGTTCAACATATTACAAGCTGCGTGTGTTCCCCCTGTGTTTGTTTTTCCGTAAAACACCACGCACATCCAGAGGAAACAACATGAACACTACATGCTTAAAAGGCTCAGGTTTTTCAGTTGTTATTACGCTCTGAAATCCGAGAGTAGAAGTAATAAAGTTGTTGTTTTTTCAGAGAGAAACGTAATAGTTCAGCTTTCAGTTTCAGCTCGATGTGGTTTCCAGTTTCTGGCTCGTTCCTTCTGATGAGGTGATTTTCTCGCTGTAGGATGAACCCCTGACCAACCAGTCTGTCCTACTCTGGTTGTTTTTTCCACTGAGATAAAGCACGGCTTCCTGCACGGGGCATCAGAGGGTGTACTGACAATCTGTGATGCTTTAGAGAAATGTCTGAATGCTTGAAGCTTACCCAGCTGAGAGAAGTGACCCTGATGTAACTGAATCCATAACAAGAGCCGGTGGAATTCAGCGCTTCCTTTATTACCTCATTCAGCATCGAAGACACTGAACCATTGAAGACAAGTGTCATCCTATAATTATACCAGTTTTATAAGCAGATTGCTCTGTTTCGCAGCATTACACTGATGCATTAAATTGTATAAACCGTTTTGTTATGATGTCTGTAAATAAAGAATAAGGAGCTCCAAATGATCTTAAAGCTGAACATATCATCAGCTCGAGTGTTACAGAAATGCTTAATAAAGGCAGCCTGTAGTCTGGATCAACCTTCAGAGGAAGAGAGGGAGAGTACCCAGTGTACATTTTTCTTCTATTGTTGTGTGTTAGGGGTTATTATTTTTAGTGCTGCATCTATTTATTTTATTCCTGCTCTTTTTGCTGCTGTAATGCTGTGAATTTCCCAACTATGGGACTGGTACAGGCTATCTTATCTTTAAGATCCCAGCGTAATGAAGGGGCATTTCCCATCTGCTGTTCTCCTTATGTGACCTGCATGAAGCAACATGGTAAAGCCCTTTGTGTTGTAGTCCATCCTCAGGTCCTTACACTTAACAACATTATTAAACTGCCCTTCATGCCGTTTGTTGACCTCATGATTTTTTTCTACTGAGGTAAAACAAAAGAGCTTTTTTTAAATTTTATGACCACAGTTGTGGTTTTCAGGGGTGCTTTTTTTTACAAGTTATTTCCCGTTTTATTTGGTAATTTCTGTTCTCTTTATTCCTCTGTCAGTTTCACTTCCTGTCTTTTTCAGTTTTCCCTCATCATATTGTGGCATTTCCCACAAGACTAAAGAGAACAAGCTGGGAAACTTTCTCAACCCATAAAGGAAACATTTAATACTTTCATTTATCCTTCAGAAACATTCACATTCAAAACATTGTGTGATTTTATTTCCCAGACAGATTCAAGATCCTTTATTTGTCACATGCATAGTTATACGAGTACAACATGCAGTGACCTGCAGTGTCCTGACACGCTCCTCGTTTGTGCAAAAAGAGAGAACTTTATATACATTAAGTGAATTATAATAATGTGGGCAGACCATGTCAGGTCTGAGGAGATACTTGAAGGACCGCACCCTCTCCACTGGAGCTCCATTGATGATAATGGGCTCGGCGTCTCTGTGCTGACTCCTTCTGAAGTCCACCACCAGCTCCTTGGTCTTGCAGGCGTTCAGCTGGAGGTGGTTGTCCTGGCACCACCATGCCAGATTCTGGAGTGTGACAGGAGTGCTATTATGGAATATTACTGTTAAATATAAGCAGCAATTAAAGATGTCAGACAAATGCAGTGAAGCGCAATATAATAGATGTAGAAAGTGACAGGTACAAGTTGATATCTTCATTAATCACTGATGTTCTCAGGAGCCTTAAGTATATTTAAATAGGCAGTGTATTCTCTGTCTTGGCTCAGCTTCCCGAGATGCAGTGCATCTCTCTGGAAAAGATGGAGAGGAAACTAATTTTATTTTTATATAGCTCACTTTTGATTGTTGGCATCTGGACTGTTTCACTGAGATTTTAATGCACAATTTTTTAATTATTTGTAAATTTACATGAAAAAATATTATTGGAAGATATACAAGCAGGAAATGTGCAGGGCATTACATCATCAGCTCATGTGTCAACCTCACCGGCTATCCGGGACTTCATAAGTGGCCTGCTGATGATGACTGATCACTGTACTTACAGCTCTGAGCTGTTGTGACCAATCACAGAGCTGTTAGCGGCACCGTAATGCCCCACATGACAACATCAGAGCGTGAGCATTGTCCCGCTGCAGTCTCTGCTGTACGTGCTGCTGTGGTCCGCTGTGATGCTAATCAAGCAGGACAGCCTGAGCTTGACCTACTTCTGTAGGTGGCTCCTGCAGGCAGGACAGTCACCCCGAAAACAGCCTGAGCCGCCTCCTGCCAGATGGAGGCGATGATACCGCAGCTTTCCTGTTTTATGATGCCACTCCTCTGGGTCAGTGCTTCTCAGATGGGTCGGCTCATGACCACTTTATGATCACAAGCTGCACATGAATCAGCAACGAAAGATTTACTTTCATTTTCTGAGCTGTTTCTTTATCAGAGGAAGCCGTGACATCTGTCATTGCTTCATAATTTACTACATTTATAATCAATAAAAGGGGAATTTTTATCTTCATTTCCAGGTCCATATTTTCAGACTTGGACTCTAAAGGTGGCTTTGCATGATTCATGATAATCCTTGTTTAATGACCATGCTGAGAAATCCCCTCTCACTGGCATCATACAGAGCAAAAGTAGGCAAAACTGCCCAAAATTGATCTTCCACCACTGTAACGATATACATATGTGACATATGAATTAATAATCGGTCACTTTTTATTTGTATAGCTGTATTCCTTCTTGGTCTCCAGGTAAGAATCTGGCCGGGCAGCATCATGTTGCGTGTCCATGTTATTAATTTAAAGGATTACTACAACTTGTTTCAATTTGCTGTATCTTCCTGCTGCACAACAAGTGTGAGCTCTCTAAAATACAAGGGCC
>VOQK01002683.1:0-10850 GCA_015052645.1 Benitochromis conjunctus
TTTACAATGTTTAAAAAGGGTTAGGTGCTGTTAGGTGTGGGAAGAGTTTGAAAGCACTAGCTGAGGTTCGTGCTTTCATGTAAGTCTTCAAACATATTTTGGTTTTGCAAGATTAAAGAGTTTGAGGGTGGAGGAGAAGTGATTGGTTCTGTCAGTTCAACTTCCCCTGCCCGGTTAAAGGAACAGGAAGAGATGAAATAAGAGCAGAAATGCAGCACCAGTGCAGGAAATGTTGCTGTTGCACCACAAACTGAAAACCTGGTGCGAATACTGTGTTTTTTTTGTTTTTTGTTTTTTCTCCAGATGCCAGCACGAGTGGGGAGGAGCCCAGCGAGTCTGTGGCCGAGCCCGTCGCCGCTGCACCGTGTCCAGCCACAGCCTCGCCCTCTGCTCCATCTGCCTCTTCTGCCCCGCCCTCCACTCCTTCGGCTCCCCACCACTCGATGGAAAACCACGCAGGTAACTTCTTCCCTGTCAGCCCACACCTCCATTGTCACCTCCCTCCTCACACTGTGGCTCCTGGAATGCCAGCTCCTACCAAGGCCTCCTCATACAGTTTTGTAGGGAGCTAATTAAGCCACAGCACGTATGAAACCACTTTTCTCACGTACTTTATCTTCCACTCTTCACTTCCTTATGACCAAACCTCCCCAATCACTACTAGCCACACCCACAACCTTAAATATATCTTCTCTCCCCAACTCTGACCTACTGTAGCTGCTGTTCTTTCCTCCAACCTCACAACGACGAGCTCTTATCTGTGAAATGCACCCTGCATCGACTGCAGCTCGTTGACACACTCTTTAGCTTTTAAAACTGGGCATCCACATAATAACTGTCGGACTGATTATCGTTGTGTTTTAGACGTATTAACTGGTTTTGCGTGGTCGAACTCCAACTACTGTGTATGTTTTAAAAAAAAATTATTTTTAACTGATGACCACAACCAGCCACCGTCATTCAGGGGATGGTAAAAAAACAGAAGAAAGGGGGGGAAGTTTGTTATGAAAGACGTCAGACCGTCCCAAGGCCGTGTGTGGCACATAACTCAAGAGGCCCTTACAGCGGTGACTCATAATGCTACAGCAAGTTCATTTTCATAGACCTTTTTCTAGGTTCTCATTTAGTCGTCTTAGTAGGCTGTGCTTGATTTACATTTGTGTCACTGCAGCCAGAGCTGACGCTGAGTGGCTTAACAGGTAGCTGCTTTGTACCAAACATCCTCATCCTGTTTTACCTTAATTCAGAAGGTAGGCGGGTTTCATTTGAAGGACAGATTTATTAGTGGCAAGATGAATTTTGAATCCCGGTTTTTTGATTTGTTTATTTATGAATCCTTGCTTTGAAGTGCTCCCATGTCACCTATGACACACCGGCTGCACGGGAACATCGCCTCATGGCTGTGTGCTGTCTTACAACACTTCAGCTGGTTGTTACTTGTGTGCCCACCTTTGCCTTTTATGAGTCCAAACTGAAACGTTTCAGTGATTAGCAGGATGCATGGTGCATATTTGCAGATTTTGAGTAATTTTATCCACTAGTCCTGTTTTAGAGAGACCAAACCTTTCCTCAAAGGTCCTGTCGAGACTCCTAAATCCTTCCCTCCACATAGAACTCGTTCTCTCCCTTAAACCTTAGGTTAATAGAGCGAGGTTACCAAGAACATCTGAGTAGACGCCACTCTCTTTCTCAACTGCACCAGCCTCATTTACCGGGTGCTTCTGCAATGTGCCGGCTTCATTCAGATTGCAGACATATGCATGCAGATATATGTCTAAGATTTCTGACTGCCCCGCTGTGATGGAGGTGAAGGACATTTAATTTTGCAGCTGGCAGCACTTAAAGATTAGACTGAAAAATAAAATACCGGCAGAGTTTCTTTGCTTTCAAAAATCCACTTCACTTTCACCAGTTTTCATTCAAGCTTTTCATTCAGTCTTGTTAAAAGTGCAAGATTTAAGATCTAAATTTTCATGAATGGACACTTTAAAGTTTAGGACTAATCCTTCTCTGTGCAATTCTTGCACAGTTACATTGTCCAAATGTCAAGTGCAGCTTTCTTATATATAAATTAACATATAAATGAGGCCCTTTTTTAACATGTGAAGGAGGTGCTGTTACAATGCTATAGAGAGTCTGCTCAGAGCGATCTTGGCATTTAGCATTCAGTGCTTTTAGGAGGCATTTTGTTTTCTTTTATTGATTTCATTGTGCTTTGTTTAAGTTTTCTTTTCTTTCACAAATGACCTCTAAAGGAAACACAGTGAAGGTAAGTGCACTCAGTCACATTTAATATTATTTGCACCTCAGTCGTTTGTCAAAGTATTTGAATGATGGCAATTTGCATTAATTTTCAAGGTAAAATAGGTCTGATCTAGACAATAATCCCTCCTGCATGAATTACATATTCATATTGCACATGCAATGTGTAGGTAACTCCGTCGATAAGGATACCCAGTTTACTTTCCTGTAGATCCAAATCACATCCTTTTTTAAAAAGTCCTGTTTGTTCTTCAACATAGTGGAAGGTTTGACTTGATTTATCTTCTCTCAAGTATCCCTGGGTCATAATAATTCTTCAGCACAGATGAAATAAAATACAGTGTCTTTGTTTTGACACTGTGTTGTTTTTTATTGTTCCCGTTTTTAACTCAACAGGCTGGATTTTGATGTGTTTTTATGTTATGTTGGGCAAAGGGAGCGCTCACCACAGCCAGTTGTGATTCTGTTGTGGTTGCATCATGTTCCTTTTACAGCTTACACAGATCCTCCATCATGTGATGATGGAATAACTGTACAAGCTAGATGTATCTTTCAAATAGTATGTCTTAAAACATGCTTAAAGTAATGAGAGAAACCTGGCTGTTACCACGTGATGAAAACTGAAGTGTTTAGTTCTTGCGCTGTATTACAACAGGGCCAGAAAGTATGGTTTAAAACATTGCAATGTTCCAGTAGAGAGCAAACTCGAACATGTGATAATCACATGGATATTTAGCAGAAAGACCCATAAGCCCATGTTAAACAGATATCCAGGTGGCTACTGTGCAGCCATCTTTGTAATGCCACGTTGTTTGAAATACTCAGTCTTACATGGTTGGGGAGTGATTCAGTTCAATTCAGTTTTGTTTATATAGCATCAAATCACGACAACAGTCGCCACAAGGCACGTTTATATTGTAAGGTAGAGATCTTCCAATAATACAGAGAAAACCCCAAAAGTCTGACAACCCCCTGTGAGAAAGCACTTGGCAACAGTGGGGAGGAAAAACTCCCATTTAACAAGAAGAAACCTCCAGCAGAATTTAGAATCACCAGTGAACTGAACGTGTGTGTCTTTGGACTGTGGGAGGACACCCATGCCAACAAATCCTAATGCTAGTGGCAAAACAACACCCCCACCGCCCATTCTTGTGCCTGTATGTTTAACACTGAGCGGCGATGTTGAATAACGGCCTTGGACAGGCGGTATGATATGTGTTCTTGGCGGCAGTTTGCCTGGAATCATTAATTAAAGAACATTCAGTGTTGCCCTACTGTAACAGTAATATTCCACTGACAGAAAATGGACAATAACATTGAGTTATCACAGTGTCATATGTTGCACCTGTTGTTTTGTCCATCCCCTGTGTGTACTGAGGGTAGACACGAGGTGTCAGATAAAGACTTTACCCTTCACAGATGTAATCATTGCTCCAAAATGATGTTAGGCATGCCTCAAGTCAAAATAGGACCAGCGCTTGTCTCTGATGCAGTAAGGCAACAGTGTGACGACTCAAGAGATTGATTGACACAAATGAAACCGTGCACCTTTTTGGATTAACTGTCGTAGAAATGTTTTACCGTAGCCGTGTGCCACCGTTCTCATGTTTTTCTCACGTCTTGCAGCTGAAGCTCTGTCACCCACTGCTGCCCCGCAGAGCATAAGAAGATCTTCTGAAGGTAGGGTGGACTGACTCACTAATGATGTTTTTCTGCACACAGTGCATTTGGCCCACACTCGCTGCGTGATTGTCTATAACCTTGCCAAAGAGGCAGATTAGAATTAAATAAAACTCTACCCCAGCGTCCTCACCTTTGATAATATTTCACGTTTTGTTGTTTAGTCTCATTTTTGCACCTTCACCACTCTGCCTCCCCACATCCATCTGCGGTTAATGTTTCACACTCTACAGTGACCCGGTAATGACACAGTCAGTTTGTCATTACCGGGTCAGTGCAGGGCAGGTGGGATTTATCAAATTGAAGTTGGCAAGTGGAGATGTAGTAATGTTCACAGGTGGGAAGCTGCCTAACCCCATCGACCTCGTGTAATAATTCTCTTTCGGCGCTTTTGGCGCAAAGCTGTTCGTTTTTCATTTGCTTGACTCTTTCAGCAGGGAGCCTGGTGGAGGACATTGGCGAAATGATTCTTCAGCTGCGGAGACAAGTGGAGAGCCTCTTCAGCATTAAGTATGGTAAGCTACCTGTAGCCGGGGAGCTTTTATCCTCATCCGCAGCAGGGGCAGGAAGTTATGCCAGGGCTATAAATTTTGCAGGAAGACTTTGATCTCTCCTTAACCAGTGTACAGCAATTTCAAATCTAAGCTTTTAAAATCTGTCTGAATATTAATATTGTAACTTAAAAGGTTTTCAATAATTCAGCACATCAGAATGAATCTGTTAAGTGTGGGGCAAATGATGGGGCATGAAAAGGAAGAATCTCATTTTGACATCAGCGGAGTTAAAGCAAAAAGACACAAAGCATTAGTCGCCTTTTAGAAGGCAGCGTGTCACAGCACGCCAGCGACTCTCTGAACATACATGCACTAAGAGTGAGTGGTGTATTTGTTTGTATGGGTAATTTCAAGGCGTTCTTCTTATTCCCTTTAAATACATCAGAAAAGAGATTCATGATTAAAAGTTTCAGTTCTTAGTTCTGCCGGCTGAGGGACTGATGAGCTCATGACATTGAGGCGAGGCATCTGCCTGTCCATCCACACATTACAATAACCTGTAAACTATTATGGATCGTGAGCTGGATGAGCTTTCTACATCACAGTCTGGTTAATGTGTCTGGAAAAGCAACGTGAGCATGAGGCTGGTTGAAAAAGAGCTACAACTCGGGTTGTTTTCGTTATTTTTTAATATCTGTTTGTAAAGCTATAAACTGTTTTATAATAGATTTCTTTGAGTTTAGAAATATGGCTGAGACATTTGTCTCATCATGGGTGTAGCCGTGTGAACGTGTAGCCTTGTAGTTTGTCATTCCCATCTTGGGTGTGACAAACGAGGGTCAGTACAGGGGATGGTGCAGATGCCCAGCACGCTGTATTATTTGTGAGATAACTGTGTTAAAATCTATTACATGGCACCAGCTCTACAAATGCAAGAGGTCCAGTTCAGTGACTCCTCGCAGCTATCGCTGCCTGTATCACCCACTTAAGCCTCAGTAAGGGTACTTGTGTAAAAAGTGACCCTCTCTCTATAGAGAGAAGGCGTAAACTGACCACAGAGATCAAAGCTGTCGAGCCAAGCTCAGATGGCCGTTTGAGATGCACCTTGACACTTTCATGTTGGCTCCTTTATTGCTGCTTGTGTGGCAGTTTTAACCAAGTCCAACGTTCCCCGTTTGGTGTTTTTGCAATTTTCCCCAGATTTCAGAAGACAGACAGAAAGAAATGAGATAAAGTGGAATAAGACAACTTGAATGAAATAAATCAATAAGCTTTGTGCTTGTTTTTCCTTATCATCTTCTTCAGCTGAAGCCCTGGGCCTTCCTGAACCAACCAAGGTGCCGTACTCCAAATTCCAGATGTACCCCGAGGATCTGTATGTAAACGGGCTGCCAGAGGGAATCTCTCTCCGAAGACCCAACTGTTTCGGAGCAGCCAAACTACGCAAGATCCTGGCTGCCAGCAGTCAGATCCAGTTTGTTATCAAAAGGTGAGAAAGTAATTATATATAGAACGTCATCTAGAGAGTACGGCGGTGCGTTGAAGTGTGTGTTAGTTCAGTTTTCACTCACTGATTTGTAAATATTGTCACAATCTTTTGCTCGTCTCTAGACCCGAGCTCTTAACCGAGCAGGTAAAACAAGAGATGCCTTCCATCCCCATCTGTGATTCAGGTTTGTCTCTTTTTATACTTACTTTCTCATCAGCAGCATCTTTAATCCAAACCACCACAGTCACACACATAATGCAGTGCTAAGATTTGATATGTTTGTATTGTCCTCTGCAATACACGGTTGAAGTTTTGAGGTCACATCCAGTTCACAAGCTATTTTTAAAAAGGCTCCTTTGAAGAAAAACTGAAAGTCGTTGCAGGGATTTTCCTGCAGCTGCCTCCGCTTTATTTGTGACAAAGCTCCTAGTGTTTGCGTTATTCGGTAAGTCTTAAGACGACAAAAGTTTAACCTTTAAATGCTTTTCTTCAAAGAGCTGGATGCCAAGGATGCAGCACCAGTAACAGAGGACACTGCGGCTGTATCCAAGAGACCTGGATTCTCAGGTACGGTCGAGCTGCATCGGTCATCTTAGATTTAGAGCCGTTTAAACACGAATCGCCTCTTCTCGCTGACAGTGAAAACCAGGCGACATGTATTTTAAAGTGTCTTCGGCCGTTCGTCAACAGAGTGCTTGGAGTCCAAGCTGTCCAGAATCGACCTGGCCAACACGCTGCGAGAACAGGTCCAAGATCTCTTCAACAGGAAGTATGGGGAGGCATTGGGCATCAAGTACCCCGTCCAAGTGCCTTACAAAAGGATCAAGAACAACCCGGACTCGGTCATCATCGAGGGCCTTCCCCCCGGCATCCCCTTCAGGAAGCCCTGCACCTTCGGCTCCCAGAACCTGGAGAGGATCCTGGCGGTCGCTGACAAAATCAGCTTCACCATCACCAGGTGAGAAATCACTCTGAGAGCCGTTTAATGGTCTGACTGGTAATTGTGTTTAATTTTCCCAGTATATTCATCTGTGGTGCTAAACCAAAAACCACAGGCTACAAAATGCACAAATTCAAATGTTTTTATCAAATATGATCCATATCTATCTATCGATCTTCCTTCCTGTAGTTAATGGCTTGGATGTTTATTACCGTCTGTAAATACATGTTGGTTAATTGTGTTCATTGTGTTGCATGCAGACCATTTCAAGGACTTATTCCAAAACCAGGTATGAGCACACTGCGCTCTCCTATCATAATATCTGATTTATTACGCAGCGTCTATCACAGAGAGTTAAAGCAAACAACATTTAATGTTGATTAAACACATTTCTCGTTAACTTCATCAGCACCTCGACGAGTCACTTTACTAAAGAAGGCCTACGCTTCAATAAACGGTGAGGAGGAAATGTTTTGATAGCGTCCATTACTGCTGCTGATGCTGAATGCTGTCTGTGACTGAGTCTCTCCTCCTGACAGATGATGATGACATTAACCGCATGGGGGAGAAAGTAGTCCTTCGAGAGCAAGTCAAGGAACTCTTCAACAAGAAATACGGTAAATAGATCCGCAGTGTGGAGCTGCGGTTATCTGTACAAGACAGATAACCTTTTTACCATGAACCAGTTTTATCTGCATGACGGGTCCAAGTCATGTGTGTGTTCAGTTTAATTCTCACAACCGAGGAAAAAAGCAACATGCCCCTTACTGCTCAGAGCCTCCTAAGTAAGACGTGTGCCTGAAAATGGGGAGAGAAATGGTCATTTTAAATGTGTGTTTGTCATCCTTGTTGAATTAGGGGCAAGTCTTATATATGCATGCCCCAAATTTCACTCATGAAACATGGATGTGAAATTTTGTGGAGCAATTCCAATATGGCCTTCACAGTATTCAGTGCAGAAGCCTGAAAGGAAAAAACCAAAACAGCGTTCGGCTCTAAAATTCAAGTTAGCTTCCAACAATCTGCGTTAGCCAAAATCAAAGCAGCGCCTTAAAAATACAAAATTTCCACATGTGTAGGGTCCACAGGTGGAAAATGTGGACGGTAAACAATGAAACCTCTTATCAAAGTGGTATCTATAGAGAGATATCGTGCAAACAGGTGTATTTTAGTTTGTGTGGATTGCACCTAACAAGTTTCAGCATTCTTAGTTTTTATTTATTGAGGCCCACAGGCGTAACAGCTCTGCCATAGGACAGCTCATTCTGGGCCCTTACCACCACGCAGTGCTCGAGCAAACACATTACCTCACGCTCTCGCCCGTACGAACACACAAATGTTAGTTATAAAATAATATCACATAGAAATAATCAGTAACATCTTGTAGGATCGTTCCAGCTTTGAATCAGCACCACGGACAGCAACCACAGACAAACTCACATCATCTTCTTCAGCCAGGCTACCACGTGCTTCGGTTGCTAAACATCTTACTGTAATGTTCAGGTCTTAATAAAAGGGTAATAATGCTGCACCTGCACCTCTGCTGAAGAACTTTTAGCTGCTGTTATCACCATGAATGAAGAGCCCCGCGTTTCTATGTTTACAGTATGTCAGTTACAGCCATGAGTTTTCTTTATTCATATGAAAAGATGTGCCTGCATGCTTGTTGTTTTTCACAGGAAAAGAAAAGCTGTCACACTGATCGTACTGTTGTTGTTTGTTCCGTGTTTAGGTGAGGCTCTGGGCTTAGATCGCTCCGTCGTGGTCCCGTACAAGCTAATCCGCGGCAGTCCAGAGTCTATAGAAGTTAGTGGCCTTCCAGACGAAATCCCTTTCCGAAACCCAAACACCTACGACATCGTGTGCCTGGAGAAAATCCTTCAAGCCGCAGATAAAATAACATTCAACATCAAGAGCCAGCTACAGTGAGTGCAGCGACACCGGAGTGTTCAGCAGCGCTAGCCGTCACCGCACCGCACATTTCAGCGGGAATTTAGGGTTTTGCTTCTCGGTAGTTAAGCTCATTATGGTTTATTTATGCTTTGGATTTAAATCCAGCCTCTAAGATGTCAAAGAATAAATCTTCCTCAGCAAATGTAAATAAAATAAAATAGAAAACAACATTTTGACATCCAAGCAGTTAAGCTATGATGAAAGAATGAAGGCAAAGCTTTAAATCGTGCACAATCCAGGGATTTTTTTTTTTTTCTAGGTGTCAAGTAAGTGCAGTCTGAATAGAAGGCTAATTACAATTCCTAAATGGTTTTTGTAGTTACAAAAAAAAAGATTGTATCTTTAAAAAAACTAAAGCGGAGCTACATTACCTAAAATGACCCAGCCTTTTCTCTCTCCTGTTCAGACCTTTTGCAGAAATCTGTAGCCAAGCTTGTAACACAGGTAAGTGTTACAAAAACAACCTTCTGCTGATGGAAGTGAGGCTTTCTGTGCCGAGCGCGCCTCCAGAGTAAAAGCGTTTGCTTTGTGCCTTCAGTAGGAACAGACGCCTCCACTAATCGACGGAAACGCAAGAGAGTCCAGGAGAGCAACCAAGTGCCTGCCTCCTCCGACCTGGGAATATCAAGCAATCAGATTCCAGTGATGGTACATTAAATAAAATATATTTTCTTCACTATATGAAATCATAAGCTAATTGATGAGTACAGTACAATAGCACGATGTGTAGTAGGTCAAAACTTATCACTAGGACATCTTTATTCTTCTGTTCTTACTCACACAGGTCCTCAAAGACTCTTAAAAAGCCTTAAATGCACTTTGATTTCAGAGCTACAGCATGCTGGCCTCCTGTTAGGGCAAAAATATACTTTATTAAGGAAGCTCCCCTTTACCTCGAGTTAACTGGAGCTTCGATCAGTCAGAGGAACAAAAGTAACAAGCATTTAAGACGCCGTGCATTTAAGTGCAGTGTATGTGGAGCTGCTGTCAGACGGCACCTCTGACACATAACTGCAGCCATCACCAGTCCTGACAGGTGGCAACGCCTCACTTCCTGTGACAGGTAGTTTTATAGTAGCGGATTTAGTAAAGTGGAAGGTAAGCAGCACAGTTATTCAGGACTGAGTGAGAAAATGAGCGGTTATATACGAGCTGTGTCACTGACACTGACGACACAATGTGTTAACACGCCTACAAGGAAGTAAAGAAGGTCAGCTAGCACCGCTAAAGTTAGCCACGCTGTATCCAGGGTACATCAGAGATGCCACGATGTAAAGTTTCAAACTCAGTACTGATAACCAGGAAAACGGGGAAAAACAAAAAATTAAGAATGAATTACAAACATTAAGTGGTCTGCCATCATATAAAAACAATACAATAAGATAACTGTAAGGTGTTTCTGCAAGAATAGGTCATTTGGAAAAATTGACCATGATCTATTGAGATGATGAGTGTCATCCTGCTAGACTGATGCCCCCCGTTAATGTCACAGCACACATATTAACCAGCCGTAACCACAATGATACAACGATAACTTAAACGGATAATGTGGCAACCATGTAAATGGTTAAATGATGTGGTGACTGTTTAATGGTTCAGTGTTGTTGTACCAGGAACTTTTACTGACCTCTTAAATCCCTCAAAGACCAGGATGTCGGCGTCTAACATGCTTTGCAAAGGTTGTTTCAGCTTCGTTGCCACCACTTGGTAGTGTTGTTTGCATTCAGGCTTATCTGCATCCTCGGCCTTTCCCTGGCATTTTGCTTCATATGCAAAATACTTGAAGCAGCATTTAGCAGCATGCTACGCCAGCTCAACGACTGTTGGTGTGTTCAACTGGTAGCGAGGGGAGGAGCTCTGCGTCAACTGGAGAAGCAAAGACAGCACTGTTGGTGGTTTTTATTGATTTATTTTTTGGGGGGGGCAGTTTAGCAGCATTTAACCCTGTAAAGCCTGAACCATGAAATAATTGCCATAAAATTGCTTTTTTTTTTTTTTTTTTTTAAACCATATTTTTTTTATTTTTTTTTAT
>VOQK01002684.1:0-11906 GCA_015052645.1 Benitochromis conjunctus
AGAAGGCAGCCATCCTGGCTCAGGTCAGTGTGGAGACTTTACTGTAAGCTTTTCAGTATGTAGCACTAAGGCTGCAGTAGTTACTACTGTTTTTGTGTTTCTTAGTTGTTTCTTTAACAGTCTGATTTTGACACGGGCTTGTCTTTGCGGTTATTATCAGCAAAGTATTGATGGGAAGTTCGGTTCTTTTCAGAGAGCCGGCTCTTGAGGCACTGTTCCCAAAGAAGAGCCGGCTCGTTTTGCTCCCAAATGGTTCTTAATTTATGATCATCTGTAGCCTCGTACTTTAGCCTTACTTGGCAAATATGAATGCTTTGTCTGTCGATAAAGCCTTCTGCATTTAGTGTTTTTATTAGAAGCCTTATAATTTGTTCGGTTACAAAAGCAGGCATTCTTACTTTTGTTTAATATTTTAATCAAATGTTTAATTTGAATTTAACACAAAACAAAACACTGCAAACAAACCCACAGAACCAAACTCGGTAGCCAAACAGTGTGTCCTCAGTGCAGGTTTCAGAAAAATCTAATGACTCCGCTTGGATGGGCTGATGCGGTTTCTCCTCTTAGTTAGTGTCTGCTTCTTCTTTAACTTCCTAGGACCTGGCGTCCACATATGTGGACATCACATTTTGGGTTGTCTAAACCAAAATACAAAATTTTGCTCTACAAGGGCCTGATATCCACTTACGAGGACATTATACTGCCACTGTTCGATCAAAATTTAAAACGAATGTCCTCATATGTGGATCTCATTTTTCTCAGAAACAAAAATCAGGAAAAAAAAATCAGGTAATTCTTTGTTTTTACATTCATCAGGTCCCAATCAGCCCAAATAGCAAAGAGAAATAAAAAATGTATGCCATGAACGAGTTCGGGTCTTAGGAGGTTAAACTGCAGCCAGATGCTGCTTCGTTTATGGGTTTCAGTCATATTTATGTGTGTTTGCGACACACTCGCACGTTCCTTCTCACCGCTGTTTACCGTCTCACTCACCGACTGAGGGGTAGTGATGTGCGTAAGTATCCTCAAATATCGATACTTCCATTACCAGCGTTTCATGTTGCAGGATCGTTTAAAAAAAAAAAAAAAAAAGTGGGGAGCTGGCTCTCACACGATGGGAGTTGGCTCTTCTGATTCACTACAAAGCACTTTTGTGCATGACACATCACTACAGCAAAGGTCTTCCATTTCTGTGAAAAGTGGGACTCATTTGGTGTTTGCCAGCTCTTCTGTTTCTGCTCTGCAGTCATTTTTACTATTCTTAATTAAATATTCATTCTTCTTCTCTTCTTTATTTTTGCTTATTGCTGTTTGTTACTGCTCTGATTGCCTCCCTCGTTTGACCACTAAATTACGACCATCCTGCCAAATCTCAGATTTTAGAAGTGGTGGAAATGTTTTTGTATTTTCTTTGACGATGAAATATCTTCAGAAGTCTTTTCTTTTTTTCATTTGGAAGTATAACGATTAGTGTTGTGTTGGGAATATCATTTCATAACACAGTTCACGATCTGTCATCCGCACTTTATTTATTTATTTATTTATGCACTAAATGTTGTATTTTGCATATTGTTAGAGGGACATTCTCATTTCATTTGGTTCATTGTATCTCGTGGTAGTGTGGGCTAGTGTAGTATAAAAATAATAATATAATTATTACTAGAAATGTCACTGCATACTCAGCATTTAAACAATGCTGCCCTTGCTGGTCAGCAACAGAAATATGACCTAGTCAGCTAAATTCCTCTTTCTGTATTATAAATGTACAACATCATGTAATTGTAGTTATCAAGCAAGGTGTTATCCAGCAGGACTGCAGTAGTTTTGTCTATAAAATAGATGGTTATATGAAGGCTGTGTCAGAATAAACTGGCATAAAAGGACTCAGCCAGAGCATTACCACATCTTTGTACAGGATAGGATGACTGTTGCTGCTAGCACTGCTAACATTAGCCGCACTCCACAAACAAATTTGACCACCTAAGTAATGTTATACAAGCTAATCTTTTCAGCAGCATTTAAGATACATTTTAGTTATTATAGAAAGTTGTCAACATTTTCTGAATGTTCTTAAGTACCAACACGGATTATTTGTGCGGACCATGTCTCCCCAGTTATTACTTTAGCGTTACATTAGTCTGTTTAACTTGTGCTAGACTCAGCCTTATTCAGTTTAAGGTGTTGCATCGCCTTAATTCTCCAAAGTAAAACTTTCTAAAATGTCTAAAGATGTAAAACCAACGTGTGATAGATGCACACTGGCCCCGGGGCTTGTTGGCAGTTATCGGCAGTGCCCTGATTTGCATTTTTATTGGAGTTTAACCTTTAAAACACTGTCAGACATTTTTGAAATGACCAGTCAACCAGATCTATTTGGTCTTGTGGGAGACCAATAACAGGAATCTGTCTGGCATTAGGCTCAAAATAACAACTTTTGACACCTTGTCAGTCGTACTACAGTTCAACTACTTTATGCACCTCCCAGTTTGTTTTAATGTGATGTCTTTTAAAAAAAAATCTATGTCTGCATTGGCTGTGTTTTGAAAATTAATAAGAAAATTAATTAAATGTACATGTAATCAAGCTTTTTACAGTTTTCATAAACACCAACAGGGACCAACTGTATAGATGGTGTTTCCCCTTTAATCAATGTAAATTAATCACCAGTAACATCTGTGGTTATTATCCTAGTGTTAAATTAGTCTGCTTCTAAGGTTAAGAGAAAACATACTTTGTGTTAGACACAGCCTTTTTTCTGTTTAAGGTTTTGCAACATCTTAATTTTTCCAAAGTAAAAGTTTGTATAATATCTTCAGACATAGATCCAATGCAGATTCAGCAAGAAACAGTATAAACGGTGAGTGTAGCTACCATGTGGTCATCCTCTGGTTTCTGAAGTTGTGTTTGAAAGAAACAAGATTAGTATTTTCACTTGGTTTCATCTTGGTTTAAAAAACAAGGACGGGCAGGTCTTATTGAAGTCGTAAGCCAATAAACATACTAGAGACGATGCTCTTTTTCCAAACATAGTATGACCAAGACTTAAAGTTTTTTTTATTCACTATAAACCAAAATGAGTGACTGAGTCCATAAACTCAGCAAGAAAGTGGTCAGAGGTCGAGACGGAAGGCTTTCCCATAGACTTCCATATCTCCAGAGGTGTTTCTGCAACCACAACTATCGCCATCTGGTGGCCTTCAGATACAATGCAGGTTGAAGGCACTTCCACACTGGCTTAAGTTTTCCAACCTGGAAGCTACATCCATGTTTTATGCTCTTTATGGTTATTAAATCTGGTATTACATCTTAACATCTTAACTCTTAAACACAGATTTTAAAAAACAAAAACAAACAATTATTATTCAAAGATGGCACTCAAACAGTACATATGAGTGTAGTCAGTTTTCCATTGTGTAATAGTGAAGGAGCTGTCCAGGGTGTTGCTGGTGCAAGCACCTGATTCTCCCATGTGCTGCTGAGCTGGAGGTGGACAAGTCCCCTCATGCATTTTAATCAGTCTTACTTTATATAACACTATCATAGCAGTTTTCATTTATCCAAGTGAAAACTGACTCCAGACTTTGTCAGACTGGTATAATGTTAGTTATTTTATAGGGGTGAAAAAATGGCTTCCATTATCATTTTCATATGAAATAGTCTATAAATACAATAATTACATTATTGTATTACATTATTGCACTGCTCCTAAGGGGTGCAAAACTCAATAATATAATTTGTAACAGATGTGAAAGTGTTTGCCTACTATTTAGTGTCAACATGGCTACTGTGGAAAGACAAACATTGATGTTTTTAGTGGAAATGAAAAGAACAAAGTCTGTGTGTATATGTTTGTCAAAGTTTAAAAAAAATATGTTTTTTGTTTTTTTTGTTTTTGTTTTTTGGATTGATTGTGAGTTTTCACCTCACTTGCCTCCTTGACAGCTTCAGCGTGCTGCATGTGGGCTGCTGCTGTTGTTATAAGTGGGTAATTGCTCTTCCTCTGATTGGCAGGTGGTGGGCAGCTCCCAGGGTGCGCAGGTGAAGTTGCCTGACGGCTCAGTTAAAACAGTAACGGCAGCGGGAGCAGGCCACTTGTCCAAGCCGGGCACCACCACATTAAGGATGACAGGTGGAGTCATCACCGCTGCTAGCTCCACACCTGCCTCTGTCAGCAGTGCGAGCCAACAGCAGGCGAGTTTCACAATTTTTGTTTACATCCCTTTTATTCTGCATGGCAGATGTTCCTTTGTTAGAGTCACATTAAACCAAAGAGCTGTTAGTATTTCTTTTATGGTTGCAAGCTAGTTATACTGTTTTTAATTACATTAGATTTCATATCCACCTACAGATGAGGACAAAATTATTAGCCCCTTCCTTTGAAAATGTACTAACACAGCAGGAAGGAAGTTTTAACACCCTAGTTTTATTTTTTGGATGCTTACATTATTTTACTTTGGGCACAGAAAGAAAATTATTTCACAAAATAATTTAAAATTATCAGGGTCAGCCCCACTGATGCTAATGGTCAGTTGTGTCTGGATAACAGCCTGCAGTCGCTTGTTTTAGCTTTCAACAAGTCTCACTCACGTCCTCCTGACCAATCCCAGCCCGTTCCTCTTTGGAGAATCTCTCAAGATCCTCCAGGTTTGGTGGTCTGCTCGGTGTTCAGTTAACCCCATGCATATGAGTGGGCAGGCGAGCGGGTGGGATGAACAACCAGCTTTGTGAACACAAGGCTACGTAGAAGTCTCTCATGAGTTTAAATATTGTTGATCTGGACCTCAAGGTTTCTGAAAATCTTGTAAACGCAGTAACTCGAGAGAGGTGACACCTAAGACTTTCAAACTTATACCAACAATACGTGCATCTACTAGGAGACTGAGGTTTAGCACTAATAGCTGTTACTATTTTTCTTGGTCTCCAAACTCGCAGTCCATTCCTGTGCAGGGTTCTGATGATAGCCAAGTTGTGAATTATAGGGCAAAGTCATTCACTAATGTCCTGGCATCTCTCACTAGTTTCCAGAGTCTTTGAAATTCTTTGCTTCCTACCTCTGCCTGGCTTGTTCTGTACTGTGAGGCTCTCTGAATTTATTGATGATCCATCTCTTGCCTTGTGAGAACCAGCAATTCTTTTTCACAAGTCTAAACTGATTTCTTTTTTTTGGGGGGGGGGTTGTTGTTTTTTTGGCATGATGCTTTCTCAAGTGAAGCTCAAACTCTCGCTGAAGTTTTATATTTTATGTAAACTGGAGGAAAACCCTCATTTTTAACTTGGTTTCACAGGCTTTGAGCATTAAAGCACATCATTGCAAATTAGTGGTTTGTGCTTTGGCTCAATGAAAAGATCAGTTTTGGGGGGGTGTTAAATTGATCCTGGTATTTCTGCTATTCTGTGCAATTAGAAATAATTGATGCTTTCTAAAGAAAACCTTGCTCTGTTAAAAAAGCATTTGGGAAAGTTTTAACATCTTTCAATTTCATAGAGGAGCTAAAAATGTTCTCATCTATAAATCTGGTATTTTAGACGATACTAGAAGCACCCCGATTTTGAAAGAAATAACAAATTTTTGTATAAGTGACATTAAATTAAAAAAAGGCAGTAGAGCGAGACAGACAGAAAACAAATGATCCAGTGTGAGTGCAGTGGCTCGCATGTGTGGGCACGCTGCTGTGTATATTCATAAGCATTGGTCTGAGTTAGGATGATTACATCTTTAGAGTCTGTAGCTAGGCATCATAAACCAGAGAAATTGCAACACACAAAATGATTTACTCGAAACGCCAACAATGCAAGCCAAAGAGGGGGGAACTGCTCTTTCTGAGGACTCTCTGTGAGGAAAAATGGACTCTTTTGTTTTTGAGATTCCATAAAACCAGTGACCTGATCAGCACAGCACATTCTGAGAGCTGCGTGGCACTAGAAAACAAACATCAGCAGAATAAAGAATACACCAACTCTCCTCCAGGCACAGCCACAGCAATCTTTTTTCACATATACACTACAGTGTTTTTGCAAATCGACTCGGACGGTGATGTTTTTCATATTTATGAACACGTCCGCTGTCGTGCAGCTCCAGATAAAGTGAAATGCTGCTATTTATGCTTTTATACCTCACTTTATTAACTATTTTGAAATAAGAGATTTGTAAATAAAAGTTTTTACCCCCCGATATGGAATATTTGAAAATAATTAACAAGGTTTTCATTCATTTTAATCTTGAACTCTTCATGTGTTGTTTAATTGAACCATGGTCTGCAATCCAGTGTGAGAACAGGTTGGACACTTGAGCCTTTGCCGTACTTTGGTTAGCTGATTATTAGAAATGTTAAAGGACATAAAAGAGTGTTTGCTTATTTCCTGCTTGACACGTCTGTTTCCCTGTGTCCGTGCAGGCCGTTGATGGTGGGAAGTCTGCTTCTCAGCATCACTCACTCCTGGTGGCAGCCAACCAAGCAGCAGTAATCAGCGCAGCAAAGAACACCAGCGCTGCTGGCAGCAGCGGCCTGTCAAAGGCAGCAGTGGCCTCCTTGGTGAAGGGTGCTGGAAACCCTGTTGCGATCGCAAAGACTGCTGGAGCTTCAGCTGGTGCTGTAGTAACAGGTGCAAAGGGGATCACCACTATGCCCGTCATCAGCATGTCCAAGGGTGTGGGTACTGTGGTGGGTGTGCCCAAAAGCAGCAGCGGCACGTCCCTGGTTTCTGCGACTTCGTTAGTCAGCGGGGTGGCAGCAGCCGGAGGAAAAACGGGCGCTGCTCTCTCGGGTAGGCAGAAAGAAGCCTGAGTCTGCATTAACTGTTGGGTTACATGTTTATGCGTTACCCGAACAAATAGAGCACCTGTGTTTTGTTTTGTACAGGTATGCTGAAGATCCACTCTGGAGGTTCCAGCTCCCAGCAGACAGTCTTAACCATTCCTGCCAACCAGCTCAAGCAGCTGGGAGTTGGAAGTGGGTCTGGCGGACTGCAGACCATCTTCATGCCTGTGGGGAAAGGTGAAATAAACCCACAACAAAACTGTGAATTCTAGATTAATAAACTGGGTCCTCCATGATAACACAAGATGCTGCACAAACAGTGGTTGCTTTGTTGGTGTCTCACTTATTTTAATAAGTTTCTGAGGATAAATCTTAAAATAACAAAAATATGCAAAATGTGTTTTTCCTCATAATATTTACAGTGTGAGACTTCTAACAGTTAGTTTACACTCCAAACAGAGTTTATGTTCCTTCATTTAAATGATGGCAGAATGATTTATTTACAACATGCAGGAACACACAGATTTTCATTATTTCACAGTTTTCCCAAGTCATCCTCTCCTCTCATTTTTCATCCACTTGTTAAACCCGTGTGCCTAATGGCCCACAATCCATTCATGTGTGTTTTGCTCTGTTTGTAGTAGTGTCAAAGGGCCCAGTCTCCAGTACTCCTTCCTCCTCCTCCTCTTCCACCACCCCTGGAGCACCTGGAGCTGGAGCCTCCCCGAGTCCTGCCAGCCAGGCCTCCCCCTCCCTTGCCCTGCCTCTGGTACAAGGTGAGAGGGGTCCATCCTCACTTTTACCTGCTCTCCTCTTCTTTTCCACATTACTCCCAAACTCCTCTTTCTTTCTTTGCATTTTTATTTTGCTTAGAAGCACATTAGGTTGTAACTGGTAAAGTCGAATCCCATCCCGAGTCATGATACACCCCTGTAGTCTCATCTCATCATTCTCTTTTATCTCCCAATTTAAAATATATAGTATGCATAATAATAAAGCAGCCTTCGCTAACACTTGCTTTCTTCCACAGTGAAGACGGAGCCAGGTGCTGGCACAGCTGTCACAGCTGGTCCATCACCCCCGGTGACTACTCCTGCCCCCGCTTCTTCTGTCCACGTTGCCTCTGCAGCTACCACCGTCAAACAGGAACAAGGAGCAGAAAACTCATCGCACGACCTCATCAAGTAAGGGCATGGACCTGTTACAATCACATACAGTGTGCATACATGAAAGCTTCGTAGCACCTGACACCTGTGATCATCTTCTCCTCAGCACTGAGCATATAGAAACCATGATGCAGCTGCTGACAGCCGTGGTGAAGAAGTTCCCTCTGATTGTGCCAGATAAGAGTAAGTGAACTCGTCTTTCATTTGATGCACGTAAAGGAAAACTTTACATCAGAAAAGGAAAGCCTGTCTAAAAATTTGACACACTAGTTTATTTCTGTTTCTTTCTTTAGCCGAAGACTCCCATCCATTTTGTGCCTCGTCATCAGAACAGTATTATTCCTGGAATATTGGCAAGCGCAGAGCATCAGAGGTGACCTTTTGTTTTGTGTTTGCTTTTGATGGTCAAAATTAAAATTCATAGAAGTGCAGTCTCTGGGCTTTCAATCAGAAAGCCTCATTACAGTCAAACTGCTGATGAAACAGCAGAGATCTACATGTTTTGGTTTTTTGGAGCTGTGCAGGGTTGGAGTATATTGGGGGGTTTTTTTCTTGAAAGTATGCAAATGTGTTAAGATTTTTCTTTTCTTTCTTTTTTTTTTTTTTCTTTTCTCTGTATGCATTTCCTCAGATGAAAGTTTTATTTAATCCCATCTGAGGGTGACAGCACCCACTTACTAGCGTTTGCTCTCCAGGTTCCAGCTTGAGGCCGTCTGTGAGTGATAATTTGCAATGTCTGCAGTTTTGTTGCCTGTGTAATCTCTCTTCGTGCAGCATCCTGACTCAGAGAGCTTTCTGCTTGCCTCATGTCTTTCTCTTAGGTCACATATATATCGCTGCCTGTTGTCTCCTGTCATATCTTCATCAGTAGCTCATACAGGCCAACCTATATCGTAGCAGTCTGTTCTCTTTTTCGATGGCTATAAAAAGGATCCCAGACAAGCCAAGGCATAATTATTTATATCTACAGGTCACTAATTTACTCAGAGGACAGGGGACTCATCGCACATCATTACACGGTATGAGGACAGGGAAAGATTAAGTGGTGTCTACGGGCTGGAGAAAAACTGTGTCTGCACAGCAAGTCTGTGTGTTTGCTAATGAAATGAAAGTCCTTCTATTGCACGTCATCCTGTCTCAGCAACAATCTGGTAACACTTCAAGGGACCTCCAGGCCCAGCAAGACTAACCATCTGTCAAAATGAAAGGAACGAGAGCCATAACTTTAATTGCAGTGTTGATTAGGACGGGGAAAGACGAACTGCATCTGCACATGTTGCTCAAGATTCGTCCACCATATTGGATGTGATTAATCACCTGTTGCTAGGAAAACATGTATTCCTAGGTAGCAGATTGCCACAGTTGCCTGTAGTTTTTACCCCATCACCTGTAAAAGGTTGATGGGGTATTGCCGTCACCCTGCTGGACAGGCAGGCAACATGGATGCTTAAGTTTGTGAATGCAATAACTCGAGAACAGAGCAAGGTTGAAGATTCAAGTTGATGCCATATATGTATCAACTAAAAATCCCAGGCGAGTTTGAATCTCAGTAACATCTATGTCAAGGTAGATGTTTCTTTCAACAATTTGTTGGCAACCAAAGCAATCACAGGGAGGTTTTTGCCAGCTGGTTGGGAATATACCATTTCATCCTAGCAACAGGTGGTTGCCAGGGGTCTGTAGACCTACATGGTCGGGGTTTTAGCAGTCACTTTTCCTGCAACTGCCATCAACCATCACTTGAACCAGCTGGGAATACTCATTGTTTCCCTCACCTCCCGGTAGCTGCCAGATGGTCATGGAGCGGTGACTGGTGCCTTATTCACTTGATCCTACATTGTCACACACCCAAAATGGCAGCCAAGTTAACACCTTAAATAGACTGCAATAGAATAACATAATAACATCAGATTTCAAAAGACGCTCAGAAAGTTGTGTTATCGCCCAATGTAAGGATTAAGCTTCCGTGTGTTAGACTTCCCGCTGCCCTACTGCTTCATTATGGTGTCAGAACAGTGAGCTAACATGATCAATGTCTATTACTCATCCCACCGGAGCATTGAGCAAAAAGCATGCTAATTGCATTTGTTCACACTGCTTTATAAGCGTTTCTTGGATACAGTAGGCTGAGTGGAACCAAAAGGACACTTGCCTGTATCTTTACTAGGATAAGGAATATAAAGTATATGTGTGCCATTTCTGTTCTCTCTGTCTCTCATCATATCTCTGGTTTTGGCCTCTGTGCAGCTTCAGCGAGCGGTGGCGGTGAAGCGGGTCGTCCAGGACGTGTTGGACCGCTCGCCCCGTCTCCAGGCCCTCACCCCCCCAAAGACCAGAGAGGTGGTGCAGTGGTGCCGACAGAGGGGTTACACGCCGCCTGACCCCGAACCCCCACAGCCCAAGAACGATGACGAGTCCATCGAGGACATTCTCACTCAAATCGATAATGAACCTGGTGAGTTTGTGCCCGTGGGGACTTGGTGTACATCTTCTACAGGAAAACCGTTTTACTCAATCGTGTTAAAGCTTCAAGCGGATCAATAGTTTCGCCTCAGTGTTGCATGTGTGGGTGTACTGTTTCAGCAGCTACCAGTGGATCCAGTAACGTGTCTGCAGACCAGTTGTGTGCGAGGGCGGCCAGTGTGCAGCCTTAGTGCTTTTGTTCAGTGGCATTGTTTAATTTGCAGGGAGCTCTCATTAATTCCATCTTTTTGTCTCTCGAGGATGGGTGGCGAGGCCGTTTAGCTCACTGAACCAGATAACATGATAATCGGTGTTTGTGTTCTTCTCGTTTCCATCAGTGCAAACGTCTTCATTTGTAATTGTTGCGTTGTTGAACTGGTAAAATGAGCAAAGATCTCACAGAAACCTGCCTTCACATTTTTCAGTTTTGCTTTAAACCACACAGCCGCGCATCAAGAATCTGTAACCTGAGACGATGCAATCGGTGTTTCTGCTGATGCTGCGGCTTGTGAAATGATGTGTTAAATGAAGGCATCGTGTGAATGTTCCCACAGAGTGCCCGTCGACCCTGAGTAGCAGCGAGGAGCTGGTGCTGCGTCTTGAGCAGATGCAAGCTTTGCTCAAGACTGAACCAGAGGAGGCAGATGACGAAATAGTCGACATCATCACGGTGACTCCTCCATGCCAGAAGCTAAAGGTCAAAGAGGAGGAGCAGGAGGCTGACCCGGAGCCCAAATTCTTCCTGGGTGCCAGCCTCTCCGATCAGTTTGTCAGTGAAGCAGCTCAGCAGGTCGGGACCCTCTCTGGGTTTTCTTTTCTTTTCTTTTCTTTTTTCCTAAGAAATGTGGAAAAAGTGAAAAAATTCAACCAGTGATTTCTGGTTCCTCTACAGCTTTTAGCAGCTAACAAGAGGAGGGCACACCACCTTCCCCCTTTTTTTTATAAGATGGACACTGTCTCTTTCAGATCGGGGTAACCTTCCAGCCGGTGGAGGTGGAGAAGAATGTGTTTGCTCCAGTAATCGAAGCCATGATTCTGAAGGTTAGTCACTGTACACAAACAAGGAGCTCATGAAGAATGTCGAGAAACACCTGACAAACAGCCTGAATCTGAATCCTGAATGTTTGTTTCACCTAATCACTGTGTGTGCATATGTGTGTATATATATGTATTTGTGTGTGTGTCTTTACACTGTAGGCTACAGAACAGTTTGCCAGTGACATCCTGAGAGAAGCGCTGGCTGGGGCCTACGCCAAATCCCCTCCAAACAGGTCAGCCTTTTTGTCCTCTTTCCTCTCTAGCATGCGACCTGCCTTAAAGCTCCACTTTTCACTTTATTTTTTTTATATTTGGGACTTTTGCAGTCTACCAGGTTAGTATTCAGTTCAAGTAATGTTAAAATAAAATAGGAAGAGTGGAGCAAAAAACTTTTTTTTTCATGTTTTATGAACAAATGTTAAAAGGCCTGGTGGTAGCTTGTATCTTTTTTTTTTTTTTTTTTTTTCTTGTTATTATAAAA
>VOQK01002684.1:30118-43446 GCA_015052645.1 Benitochromis conjunctus
AAAATCTCCAGTGTTTATAAAGCGTTATATCATCACACTGGTGTCTGTTACTGTGACTCATTTGTTAGACAGAATCCTGCAGCACGAGGGCTCGTGAACGATATAAACGAGCATAAACCTTCTTCTAATGGAGTAGATGATTGGATTTGATTTGCATACATTTGCATATTATTGTGCTGTAGTTCCTCAAATTTACACCACATAAATCAAAAATAATCTAATTACACATGTTAAATGAAGATTTTCTTCCACCTGCCTTATGTCGTGTAGCGTGCCACTGAGCAAGGCATGGATGCAAAACCTCTGGGGTGTCCTGTGCTGCTGGATACTGGGATGTTAGCAGTTGATCTTTTTGGCAGTGTGAGTTGCAAGTTCTTAAACTGACCAGCACCTTGGGCTCCTTGTCTTGTTCCTTCAGCTGGTTTTGAGCACTCTGTGTCAGAGCTGCTGCTGTTGTGCCAATGCCGTTGGGGGTAACATCAACTCCAGCATGTATCGCATTGTTACAAGAAATCACTGTCATTCATTACACAGAGGGTTGGTTTTAATGTTGTGGCTGTTTGGTATATATATCATATATACATTTGTTTTTTAATAGCATTTTGCTATAAAACAAAAGACAATGTTTTATTACTGCTCTGTAAAATTAAGTCTGGATTCACAGATACCAGACCTCACGGGGCTGATTATAAGCTAATTGATAAATTACTCTTATAATGAAATAACGAGGCTTGTTTCTGCCACTGCCATTCATAAGTCATGGCTAACTCAAACAAAATTTAATTAAAATTTAGAAAATCACTTTAAAAGTTTGACTTAATGGTTTAAAATTTAAATTTCAAGCTATTAAGTCAGTTTTCAGATGCTAGCCTGAAATTTTTACATATGGATGGCAAAAAAATATTTTGTTTTGTGTTTCTCAGTGGTGGAAGCAAGCTTCCATAATGAACTGAGTGCAAAATTTCAGTACTTGGACTTGTTTGGTAAAAGGAAAAAAAAAGGTAGTGAGGTTGAATAATCATCTTTCCTTTTTAAAGATATTTAGTATTTCCTGGAGAATAATCCTATCAGGTTGTGTTTGAAACACCGCTGCAGGTCATACTAAATACCAATCTGAAAAATGTGGATTTTATGCTCTGTTGTTAAGAGAAGCAGCACTTGATCATGTGGTTGGTGTGTTAAATGCATTTTGTTGGAGTAGCGTTTTTGTAAATGCCCACAAGATGTCACTGTTGTATCAAGATGAATCTACGTAGCAGCACCCCCCCCCCACCTGCAATACAGTTTTGTTTATGGCCCTGCTGCTCTGTCACACATAAACATTTGAATAGTGAACACTGTGTTCTGGCTGTTCAGCATACACTGAAGTCAGCGTAAAGCATGTGGTTAGAGAACCACTTAGCATCTGGCTATTAGAACAATTATGGTAGTGCTTTCTTGATGTTATGATATTTATTTGAAGCCAGAGAAATAATTTATGTTTGTATATATTATTTGCCCTTTTTCCTGACTGAGAATAGGAATGTACACTTTTAGTTGATGCACCAATGAACCTCTCTTTTACAAAGAAAAATTTTGGACAGTGTAAATACTGCAGATATGTTTTGTTTGTTGTCTATCATCGGGATTAGTTTTAGTTAAAAACCAACAAGCTGAAATTGCACCTTTAAAGTTGTTTGTTATCAGGCTGTTATTACTTCAGAGAAGCACATAGGGCTGCTGTAAGCCTGGGTGATGCATGCACAGTGGTGTTTCGTGTGTTAGGGGGTTTGTCGAATATGTGTCATGGAGAGACAGCAGCTTTCTGTTGTGTTTTAGGGGGAGCCAGACCTCCTAATGTTGGGTGTTCGTTTCTCAGCAAAAGGCTTTGTATTTTGATGGTGCCTTATTCAGATAATTTTGTTAGGCTTGGAGATTTTCGGTTGGATGCTGATGGTCTGCCCCTTGCTGGTTAAACACTGCTTTCCTTTTTTAAGCTATAAGTTAGAACTATAGTATGCAGCCTCACTGTTTTGGTGTGTGTCACAGGCACCACCTGCAGTAGAGGCGTGAGTAGGCTCTGAGATATAAGATAGGTGCTCTTTCCTCTTCTGCTCTTCTTCCTCTACACTGCACCAGGTAACACGTTCTTCGTGCTGATTTAAACCCAAATACTGCACCGGCCACACTCATTTGTAAAGTCAGTAAACCCATAGAGATTATCAGCTTCTATGAAATGACACAAAAACCAGCGCACAACTTAATGTAGCGGGGGGCAGACTTAAAGAGAGATTTGAAATGCCGCTGTGGTTTTTGTGTGTTGATGAGTGAACAAAGGGAAATGGAAGGAAGGTAAATAACTAATAATCAGATTGAGGCCACTCATCTGTCTCAGATGGAGAGGTGATTTCCATTAAGATAGTCTGTACAGCACGGGGAGAGAAAGAGAAGAGGCACACAGAGGGAGATGCATGAAAGTGCTCTTGAATGTTTTGTTGCATCCTGTTGGCAGTTTTAATGTCTTTGTCCTTCCATTATCTTTAAAAAAAAAAAAAGTATTTCACAGTATTTCACTTCTGTCTGTAGAGTGTCATATCACATCTTGTTGGAAATGTCTCATTCTCTGTTTACCAGTTTGCTCCTTCTGTACTTCTTTCACACGTTGGTTCTAAAGGCATGCTTCCCAGCACCGCCTTTTCTTTTCCCACCTTCTTGGTAACCTACTTCTGCTTTTTGATATTAGTCGGGTTTGTAATAATCTCATATTCAGCGGTTCCTGTCATCCGAAAGTAAATGAAATAATATCAACCTGTGTAGTCAGACACTGGTGTGAGAATGTGGTGTTAACTACATAAAAAGACATTTTGGGCCCCGCCTCTTTATCTTTGAACTTTGCTGTCTTGATGCAATCACCCAGGTAAGGGCATCCCAGAAAGTCACTTGGACAAGCAACAAAACATTTATACCACTGAAAATGCTGCGTCCATTCATCACAGGTGTATAAAATCAAGCACCTAACCAAGCAGTCTGCCTTTTACAAACATTTGTAGGGGAAAAAAGGTCACTGCAACCATTACAAGAGAAACGTCTTCCCGCCTAGGTATTCCACAATCAGCTGTAAGTGGTGTTACCAAAAGTGGCAGCAGAATCATACCTCATGCCTAACTCATCCATGAAGTCTGAGATCATGTTAAAGTCTCCAACACTCTGCTTAATAACTGTAGACCTCTAACCATCCTCTGGCATTAACATCAGCACAAAAATGTGCGCTGGGAGCTTCATGGCATACGTTTCCTTGGCTGATCAGCTCCTGTAGTTGTAGAATATTGGAGCATTTGCCTATCTAGTGTATATGATGGATAATCAGTACTACTTACATTTTTATCCCTAACTTACTTCTTAGTAGTTGTGCAATCTGTGGTGTTTTACTCTTCTACTTAAAAATGTAACTCTGGTGATATTGTGAGAGGTGCAATCATAATGTTGCGTGGTGCAATAAAAAGCCAGAAACCTTACCTTGCAGATAAAAGTTTGTCAGGTGTGGTGGGCTGAACCGCAATTATGGTTGTTTCTGCTTCACCTCGTCCTCTTTCTCCTGAACTGAAGTCAGGGCTCTAACACACAGAAAACATGAATAAACATGCTTATAATTCCTTATTGTCAGGAGAATATACATGCAACCATCCCATCTCTGGAAACCTAACAATGAGCCAGCTAAACAACAACAACTCATCATAAGCTAACGTAATACTAGCTAATGTTAGGTTCGAGTGTCCTAAAAATCACACTTTTCCTCTGAAAAACAGTTTGATTGCATTCTCACATCTTATGAGAGTTTATTCGCTAAAATTTCCAAGTCAGAAATAAGAGAAAGAAAACAAAATTGGATTGACTGCAATTTAGTGACATCTCGTGGTGAGATTTTACACACTGTACCTTTAAGAAAAGTTCCTGCAAGTAGTTAAAAGCAGACAGAAAATCTAAAGCCATCGTGTCTATCGTTCTGATCATATGTTTTTCTAACTTTTTTCTTTCGAGGTGTCATGAGCATTTATGTCCACTAACAGTATAGATACTGTTTTCCCGCTTTACATAAGAATACTCAAAATACAGTATTGATCCCGTAGTCCCTCATGGTCAACAAGGCGGTAAGATCATTTACAATCACACATCCTGCTTGGATGCTGCACTACCCACTTCAGACACCCACTTCAAGCACATTGACATTGTGTGTTGCTTCTGCTTTAAAATAACGCAAGAGTTCAAAAGCATTTCTATAAGGATGACCCCCAAGTAATAATGCACTTGCTGTGAGAGCAGCGATATTGAAGTATACTGGATTATGAATAGGGCTGCAGTTATGAAACACTCCTGCGGTAAAAAAAAAAACAGAAAAAATTAAACTAAATAAAAACCCCAGGTTCAGTAATTGTTATTTTTAAAGCCGTGTGTGGCCTCATAATGTGATATCGCTGCAGTCAACTGGCCTGGGGTGGTCTGTGTTACAGCGCTGCATCAAGCAGTTCCCGACCCTCCCGACTGACCAGTGTGTCACTTAGCAATAATACGAAGCAATGATCAGCTCACACACGCTCCAGTTCACACACGGCTCCCTCTTTTACGGTCTGCTCCAGGCTGCTGCCAATGATGTAATGACCCCACACCTCCTAGTGGTCAGTGTGCTCATGGCTCGTTCCCCAAGGCGAGGGATGATGATGTAATGGCTCTTTCATCCTCAGTGTGAGTGTGCGTGTGTAGTTTAGACGTGTTTGTGGTAGTATCCCAAGAGTATCTATGCACCTACACAGAGGGCATGACATGCGATCTCCACTCAGACTAAAAGCTGCCTCTGAGGGTCCAAAGGTTTACTTACATACTGATCGCATGCACGTGTTTAAACATCAGAACAATGTTAATATACCAGGAGGAAGCTTTGATGAAAACTTTACTGAAGCTTTCTTAGAATAACACACACGCAACAAAAAAATCTGAGAAAAAAAAAAAAACATGTTGAAGCTTCTTGGTGGTTAGTTTTTGTTGTTCTCAGTTGTATTTCATTGTAAACTACATATCTTTGAGTTTTGAAGTGATAATGAAACAGCACAGTTCTTCAAGAGGTCGTCATTGGGATCTTGACGTATATACCACAGAATTAATCAATAGAAGTTTTCATCATTTATTATCAAAATTTTCCTTGCAATGGTTTTTTTTTTTAACCTTTTAACTTACTCTTTGTTTATTATCTGCACATTACCTCATGTTTTTATCTCCCTATATTCTCAGTGTTGCACCGGTTTTTTAGCCCATCTGCTGACATCACTGCTCGATCATTTTTGGGTGCTTTTAGTTCCTGGGGGTGATGTAAGGGGCGCTTACTGGCAAAGGAAGTATTGTAAGACTACATGTGACTGTTCAGTCAGCTGTTGAGTGACTATCTCTGGCCCTCTACCTTGACTACAATGACGCTATTTCTTTATATACAGAACATTACTACACACAATGCAACCTCTTATAGTCTCCTGTCTCTTTTTATATTTTCTTCTACACGAGTGATTCTCAAAGTGTGGATCAGGGCCCCACAAAGGTACTGCAGGTGGGCCACAGTAATAACATACTGAGGTTAAGCACAAATATGCACTGTTACATATTTATATACATTTATTTATCTAGATAAAGGGTACATCAAAACTGGTGATAGGAAGTTTTGAGTTTGTAACGTTATGCGTTACTCTGACATAAATTTACAGCTCTTGTTTTTAAGTTTGTGTCTCAGTGGCAGGTGGGTCACACATTGGACTTAACACTGCAAATATGACTGGGTAGCATTAGCAAACAAAACAGCCTGTTTGGTTCATGTTTTTTTAAAATAGAAATTTCAAGGAAATACATGACCTTCTCTCGTATTTTGATTAGAGTGAAGATTTAAGATTGGTGGGCCCCGTGGGATTTTCTGGTTTTTAAGTGGGCCGCAGCGCTCTTGACTTTGGGAATGGCTGTTCTACCCAACTTTCCTTCACCACCTCCTTCTATTACTTCCTGACATTCCTTTATTTACACTATTTTGTCTTCATTGTCTCACATCCCCTTTTTCCACCTACCATCGCCTCACTTGTACTTTCTCTTCCCACCGATCCGCCTGTTTTCCAGTGTTTGCTGTTAGGATGGTCACACGTTTGTCAGTTGAATTCTACATATGGGTGCATAATTTGGCTGGCTCATTTGGTGATTTTACTGAGGTGGTGGAAATTGGTCCAAAACCTGTAACCCCTTTGTGCACTATGGATGGGAACACTGTCATCCTGACGTCAAGCCACTATGATTAGGATAGAAATGTTTCGTTATAGAATAAAGGTGATGTCTAAGGAGTGACCTACCTCAAAGTTAACAAATGGATGCAAACCATACACAACTAAACAATGCCAACCTGATATCCTCAGTGGAGCAATCAAGAGTTCAGATTGTTCCTTCAGTTAGTTACCAACGTGTAGCCGGGGCACCTGCAGGTGCTGCACTCTTCAGAGGCTACCTAAGGGGCTGTTATGAGCTGCTGCCCTATCAGATGATAGTGTCCCACTGAAAGTGGACACATTTCTAGGAGAAGCTTTTAGTAATGCTTCATCTCTGTAGCATTAGAGCATTATCATCTTACCCCAAAGTGGAAGACACTGCTAGGCAACATACTGTGTCCCTGTCAACAGACAAATGCTAATAAATGCAGATGAGAGTATGTAGTTTGTGTGTAACCCCTGCAGTCCTGTGAAACAATAAGTAAATCTGATGGTAAAAGTATGTTCTTCTGTATGGTCACCACACATTCAGAGCTATATGTCTATAAAGCTATAAATATAAATTTATAATCAGGTTTTCCATATTACCAGATGTCAGTGATTGGAAGCTCCTTACAGTGATACAGTTGGCACAAGTGCATGCCAAGGTTTAAAATGTTCTCTAAGGCCTGATGAAAAAAGGATTGTGGATATTTCTGGCAAAGGATTCAAAAAGAACTCTAAATCATTTTAAAGAAATTGCTCATCTGATGTGTAGATTTCAAAGAACTGCCAATTTGTCCATTACTGAAGGAAAATCATCCTGTGAGGTGACCATTTGATGTAAAAAGAAATCCAGAGCCAACATTATTTCATCGAGGAAATGCAGGTAACTCTGTTGCTATTGGTGTTGAGCGCATGCATCTAAATTAAGAAAGAGATGCCACATATTTGACCGTCATGGAAGACATGACAAGAAAAAGACGTTAGATTTTTGTGTTTGGGCTACAGTAACAGTCTCCATGTTTGGCTCAGATCAAAGATTCTGAAGAAGGTTTTCGGGAGAGTCTTTGATACTTCATTACCATGCTACCTCAGGAACTGGGCAGTCAGTCTTTCTTTGAATTCTGCATCCTGTCTGATCCTAGCCCGATGTGATGCCATCCTTCTAAGAGTTGAATATCAAGTAGAAGTGGACATTTCGTCGGGTTATTGGTCAACTGAGGTCTAGCAGATGCACGATATTGCCAAAGGTATTCACTCACACATGCAAATCATTGAATTAAGGTGTTCCAATCACTTTCATGGCCACAGGCATATAAAATCAAGCACCTAGACATGCAGACTGCTGCTACAAACATTTGTGGAAGAATTCCAGCATGCTACCGTGATTGGATGCTACTTGTGCAAGAAATCCAGTCATGAAATTTTATCACTACTAAATATTGGAAGCGAATGGGAACAACAGCAACTCAGACATGAAGTGCTAGGCCATGTAAAATCACAGAGTGGGGTAAACCAATGCTGAGGGGCATTATGCACAGAGGTTGCCAACTTTCTGCAAAGTTTGTGTGGTCTTGAGATTAGCTCAGTGCACAGAGAACTTCGTATAACAGGTTTCTATGTCTGAGTAACTGCATCCAAGCCTTACATCACCAAGCACATTGCAAAGTGTTTGATACAGTGGTGTAAAGCACGCCACTGGACTCTAGAGCAGTGGAGAAGTGTTCTCTGGAGTGACGTATCACGCTTCTCCTTCTGGCAATCTGATCGATGTGTCTGTGTTTGGCGGTTGCCAGAACAACGGTACTTGTCTGACTGTATTTTGCCAAGTGTGAAGTTTGGTGCAGGGGCAGTTATGCTGTGGGGTTGTTTTTCAAGAGTTGACCTTGACTTAGTTCCAGTGAAAGGAATGTTTCAGCATATTGAGACATTTTGGACAATTTCATTCTCCCAACTTTGTGGTAGCAGTTTGGGTCTGGTCCATAAAGACATGGATGAACATGTTTGGTGTGGAAGAACTTGACTGGCCTGCACAGAATCCTGACCTTAAACCTGTAGAACACCTTTGGGATGAAGTAAAGCGCAGACTGGGAGTCTTCTCTTCCACCATCAGTGTCTGACCTCACAAACGCACTTCTTGAAGAATGGTCGAAAATCCCATAAACGCACTCTCAAACCTTGTGGAAAAGCCTCCCCAGAAGAGTTGAAAGTGTTATAGCTGCAAACGGTGCACCCACAGCATACACCATATGGATTAAGGATGTGACGTCAATCAAATATGTATGTGTGTGAAGGCAGACGAGCAAATATTTTTGGCAATATAGTGTAGGTAAAAGGAAAGGCATTTTTTACAATTTTATCCAGAGCCTGTGAGATGTAGGAGCATGTAGCAGCAGGATGTAATTTCAGGGACACCTTTGGTGACGGTAATCACAATTTTTTTTTCTTGTAGTTTTAAAAATAGGCACACATTCAAATGAACAGACTCAAAATGCTGATGGGATGGAAAATCACTGGCATCACAGGGAGTAAGATCTGTGAAGTCAGGAGTTATTGTGTCTTAGCAGCTGTCAGGAGATTCAGCTCATATCAGATACACTTGTGCTCACAAGAGGTTCAACCCTCATTTCTCACTTCTTGGAGTTTTTGTATGATTTGCCTCTTTTTTATTTTTTTTATTCCCGCTTTACATTCTTCATCTTCTACCCTTTACCTTCTTTCCTGCGCCCTCACCTCTGTGTTTCTCCAGCCATTTAAACTTTTCCACTCATCCTCCTCTCCTCTGTTTATTACTTCCAACTCTTCCTTTTCTCTTATCTCACCATTTTTACATAGACAACCACATGCATGCGAGCACAGAGCTCCTCCCCACTGTTGGAATAACAACAGCTGCCGAGCTGTTAGGAACAGCCAGCTTTCAGAGAAATAACAGATCCCAGAGACAGGCCTCGGCCTCGGCCATTTCACGCCTGCCCTTCCTTTTTATTGATTGCAACCCTTCCTTCCTGTGGCGTCTGAAGGTGGCGCATG
This sequence comes from Benitochromis conjunctus, assembly GCA_015052645.1. Taxonomy (NCBI): domain Eukaryota; kingdom Metazoa; phylum Chordata; class Actinopteri; order Cichliformes; family Cichlidae; genus Benitochromis; species Benitochromis conjunctus. The sequence continues at coordinate 39,397 of VOQK01002684.1, forward strand.
CCTGAGACGATAGGCTTGTATCAGCTCAGTCCACACTGTCCCTTCCCGTCCTTACCTTATGTTGTATTAGCTACACTTCATGTAATTATTAGTGACCTGATTCTGTGCTGAATGTTTAGACCCAGAGGCACAGACGAGCTCTGATAAGTTTTATGTTAGTTGGAGCTGCTAAGCAAAGGCAGCAAAGGTTATTTTGTCTGCAGTGTCCTCTGGCCTCGCGTACACAAACACCACTGCAATGTTTTTCTTTAGATCAGCTGAAACATCTTCAGCAGATACAAAAACTGCAGAAGAAGAGGAGCATTCTCTGTGAATGGAGGGTGGTTTGAATGAATGATTGACTGAATGAAAGAACGAAGGGGGAACAGAGGAGTGAAGGAGAGTGTAGCTTGAGGCGAATAGATTCTTACCCCATCCTCCCAGCTCTCCCCCTGTCTTCCTTCTGCTACCGAACCCTCCCCTTCTCTCTGCTTCTGCATTGGCTGTTTTCAGTTTTCAGGGAGCCCTCACCATGCAGCAGTCAGTAAGTCAGTAGGGGCAACCCTCCCTCCAATCCACCCTCTCCCCTCCCTTCTTTTTGCTGCTGTAAGGAGTGGTGCTGTTTATGAATGAGCCTCGGAGCCGCAGCGTGTGAATGAAAAATAAGAGAGCGAGCTAGCAGATAGGGGTGCATGTTGAATGAAATGCAGCAAAAGCAAGGGGTAGAAAAATGGAGGAAAGATGCTGAATGAAAATCAGAGAGGTGGGGAGCAGCGAGGAGGTGCTGCGTTGATGGTGGTAGATGATAGATATGAAAAAAGTGAATAGATATTGTAGTGATAGTTGTGCTGTAATTTTGTGTTCTGAAGCTGTCATTGTCCAGCCTCACAGATATGCAGATCAGGGATGGTGCTAGTAAGGAAGACACCTGAAAAAGTGACTCCTTTGCCTGCGAGCCAATGGGAATCCTCTCTCTTTTGCAAACACATACATACACACACATACATACGCCAGCCTCTCTGCAAGCTGGTTCTCTGTGCTTTGAATAATAACGGGGTTACCCGGGTAACCAGGCAAGGATGATCGATGTGCCTGTGCCTGATAAACAGAGCACAGAGGGAGTCGCTTGTGTGTCTGTGCCTTTGTGTGCCGCAGGTTTTCTTATGTCGCAGCGGCAGTTTTTTGGTTCTAGGAGGACACAAAGATTTTTTTATTATGCAATCACTGCATGTGTGGGAACGGCTCACAGGATGTATGTTTAAAGGTGGTGTGTTTACTGATGTTTTTCCTCAGTGAATAGCACTAAACATCCTTTGCGAGAAGTGTGTGGTCACTCATGCACAGCCCATCCGTGGGGGTGACCACACACGCCGCTGTCCATGCACTATCTTGACTCATTCACTTACTGTAATAATATGGCTGCTTGAAGTGGAGAGATTTCAAGGCTGTTACTCATGCACATAAAGTGCAAATTATACATCAAACTAATGAGTCTACTTGATTCAGTCAAATGTGAACTACATGCAGCAGATTGGAAAGGTGAGACTTTCTGGAGAAAACAAACTCTGCGATCCCTTTTTCTTACTGCTTGGACTTCTACTGAATACTGCAGCGAGCCTGCAGCAGCCATAATGAGCCCTCTACACAGACACTTGATAGTTGGAGCTAACATATGAATTAAACTTGATTTTCACTCATCAGTCCTCTGGCCTTGATGTCTTGGATGTTATGTGATCAACAGCACAAGAAGTTATATTACTGTTTAAAGTATATTAAATAATAAGGCTTCTAATGTGAACAAAGGCTCATTGAACACCGCTTTGAAGCGGACGTTTAGTTACTAGCGGACATTCCAAGCTTTTGTTGCCCAGGTGACCCTCAAATTTATTTGAGGTGGTTACAGCATTGAAGGAATTGCATGACAGATTTCAGCAGCACCTCTGCTATCTGGAAACAGTGTCCTCAATAAGCTGAACAAACAGCAGGCTCCTGCAAACATACTCTCTATCTAATTGGTAGTTTTCCACTAAAAACCGTTCCCCACAAGGTAGATGGATCCAGAGTAATGGGCGTGCTTATTATAGATGGTTTGCTGTTACAGGAGATTGTTTAAAATGTCACTTTCAGTGCTGTCAAAGCAAAATTCTGTGTGATGCAGAGAGACATCCCAAACACACATACAGCAGTTTTAATTCAGCTGCAGCCCTGTATAAGTGCCTGCAGATGTTTTTAGAAGCATTAGTGAATGGTGCTGCGTATTTCTTGGGGTGAATGTGTAAATTAAAGCACAGGCTTTAATGTGAATTTGAGATGGGCACGTTTGCTAGTTTTATGTAACAAGCTCAACACTGGAGAAGAATTTATATACATACAGGTGACTGGGCTTCAAAAACACCCCACGTCTTTCTGCACTGCTCACTCCTGCATTGCTTAAGCCTTTTGCCCTTCCTCCCTCCCCTCTTGCTCATTTCTTCTTGTCCTCCCTGTCCCCATTCTGCCTCCCCCATCCTGAGCAGAGGAGGAGGAGGAGGTGGAAGGTAGAGTGGCTGCTGAGAGGTGTATCTGCAGCTAGAGTCACCTCTCAAGAGCTGATGTGTCATGCCGGAGCTCACTGTGCGTTGTGCACAAAGACATGATGACCTCACAAGGGTCATCTGAGTGCGTTCGTGGTCGTACTGCTCTTTTGTCATGAATACCACGAGGCAAACTTCCCTTGCTGTGACAATCGCTGTATGTTGCAGCAAAAAGCGTCACTTCTCTGTGACCTTGTATGCTTACATCTGTGATTACAATGACGGCCTCTGTCTGGAAAACTCAGCACTGAATATTAAAACAATGGCTTGGACTTGTAAGCACTGATGAAGACTTCATAGTGCTCATTTTGGGCTTAACAAATGACAAAATGTACAATGCAGACACACAGGAGACATTAGAAATGGCACTCAGTGCTGTTTTTGTGGCTGAAAAGCATTAAAATGATTCACTTTAATGGTCACACACCTTATTTTTCACTCAAGATAAAGCTTTTGGGTGAAGTTATATGAGGATGTGCTTGGATGTATAACTCAGGCATATTCAGATGTGGTGATGCAGCACAAACATCGCAGCCTCAGCTGAGTACACTGTCTCCAACAACCCAGGCTCGATTTTGAAGTGTTATATCACACAGCCTCTGCAGTGACAGCACTACTTACAATGTTACTGCAACGATGTTATAAGTTATAACTTACATGTGTATCCACTGCGTGCTCGTGAAACCTCAGACACGCATTTAACGGCACTGTTTCTTGGTACAAAAGCTGTACAGACGCCGGAGTAATACTAATAAAGGTTCTTTTGTCTCTGTCACCAAAGAAAGAAAAAAAAGCATTATGAGAGTTTGATGTTGTTACTCGCCGAGAGATGCGCTCGTCACTGTGTCTGTGTGAGTCTCGGTGTCACCATTAACCTATCATGACATAGCTCCGAGCAGGGAAAGCCCTCTCTGCTATGTAATAGCACTGCTTTTGCGTCACTGATGTCCCTCTGGTTGTCACCGGTGACGCACTGCTACTGCAAGCCTGCTGCCGTAATGTTACAGAATTCAATCACCTGTGGGTGGGCGTGCTTTTGGCTACGTATCTCTGAATTAAAGGACACTTCACGGAGATATTGGAAGTGAACTTTATGTTGGGTAACGTACTCTTAAAGAAAAATAAATGTTAAACAATAATTTATGGGCTTTACAGCACTTTGAGGCTGTAAAGCAACCTGATGTCTATTAAATAGCATTTATTAGAGCCAGCTAGACCACAGATGCAAGCAGTAGTAATAACATACTCTAAGATCTTCAAGTCAAGCTAATGATTTATTGGTTTAAAACTGACAAGAAGCATTACAACTTAGAAACTATGATTCTTACAAGTGTGATGTGCAACATATATAAAGTATCAGATAAAGATTTAAAATATCATGTCATATTTAACCTCTGACCTCTCCTTCAAGGTCAGTATATTGATATGAAGGTCAATGTGATAATACTATATGGAGCTATTACTGCCCTTTTTTTTTTTTTTTACTTTCAACATAAAA
>VOQK01002685.1:7602-22577 GCA_015052645.1 Benitochromis conjunctus
ATGGAAAGTGATGGATTACTACTCTGCATTGTCCTGCTTTAATCTTCCTTATATTTCATAGAATTAAAAGAGGAAAAAAAAACATTTGACACCTTTCACAGGCTTGGCCAACACTTCCAGTTCCTCCTACACACTTAAGGTTACACAAACTTACACAACACTTGGAACATTCAAAGGTTTCAAGTGTTTCCTTACTCTGTTCTCTCAGCATGAAATCAGCTTTTCATTAAAGGCTGAGGGTTCTTGTCAGTCACATCCCCGCTTCTCCCCCTTCATCTCTTTCATCCATCTTCATGGCTCCTCCCCCTTTTGGCACCCCATACGGCCTTTGTAAAAAGCCATGCCCTGTGCCTAGTGAGGAAGTTGACTTATAATAGATCTTGCAGCAATAAAGAATACAGTATGATTTTATCAAACTTCTTTTTGTTTCCTGTAACTAACTAGACAATCTGTAATTTACAGACCCTTTCCATTTAAGACATGAATGAAATATTAAAATGAGAGGCTGCCAGTTAAAACACTCCATGACACTACTGTACACTACTGTACACTCATATGTTAAACAAAGACAAGTGAGCTTTCTAGTATCACTGTTGGAGATGCATCAGCTTTGCTTCAGCTTTGAAAGCCAGAAAATGATGCGGGAGGCTAACGCGGTAAAATATTGTTATTTTATCCATTTGCCCATTATCTTCTGTCTAATTACTTCAGGATGTCAGTGGGGAAGTTTTAGGTGTTGTTGGCAGAGTAAGGCCCACATCTGTGAAGCCAGAGAAATTATTTCAGAGAGCCAATTAATCCAGCTATATATATGGGGAGAGAGAGAGAGCTACAATGCACTTGTTGCCAAATGCATTTGTTTGATTGGTCAGATCTGTTTGTTCAGGTCCAAAAAATCAAGCATGGTTAGGAAAAATTCTTTCAGCAAAAGTAGGCGGTTGGTGTGAACGACAGCATTAAGAATAGGTGTATGAGAATAGGTTAAATATTTTTAACACCGAAAATACTTGCTTGGATTTTATTCCTCCATTATGTAAAGGTCTTAACAATCCCAACTATGGCTGATGATGCAAATGTGTTATGTTTAGATTTACTTCAGTAAATTCAAGTGATGTATAAATTCCCAGTTATTTCTACTGACAAGCCTTGGATCGATAATAGCTTTCCCAGGGATCAGCCGCCACATTCCTTGAAGTTTGTTAATTCCTATAAACAAGCATGTTATGCTTTGGGTTGGATCAATCCAACATCAACTTTCCTGCTTTAAAAAAATGCTCATTAAATCAGCAGATATGTTTTAACCTTTAGCTGCAGATAACCATCTCAAGAAAAAACATTAAAATCAGTCTGGACAAGTGTCGCATAGCACAAATGTAAGAGAATGCTGTTAGAAAACGGTCACCTTGATTAATCACATGATTATAATGAATATGCATCTTGATGCACGCTCAATTATCTAGGTAAGGATACCACAGAAAGTTAATTCTGTTGATCTGAATGTAGCATCATCAAGTGTGACAAACTCTTTTAACTTCAGTCTCCCATTTGAAAACACTGAAGGTGTTTTTTTTGTTCGACATAAATGTAAAAATCGAGTTCCCGCCTATTTGTCCCCCTCAGTAATTAACATTATCCTGCTATTTTCACATCTTCTTCACTGGGCGTGGTAGCTTTTGCAGGTGACGTGTGACCTCAGCGACCTTTTGACTCGCTCCATCCCCCATCCCCTACTCATGTGGAAAGAATTTATTTTCAGCTTCTTAGTTCCTTTTCACTGCCCCTTTCTCCTGCAGTCCCACCCTTTCTATGCCTCCTCCTGGGGCAGTCAGAGTGCAGCTGTTGCTCTCAGCCCTCTATTATCCACCCGGAAGGGGTGAGTAGGCCAGGGCAGAGGAGGGTAGAGGACTAGAGCTGTGGAAGGGAGAAAAAAAAGGAAATTCAAAAAAGGGAGCGGAAAGTATGAGATGATATGTTCACATTTCTGGGAAGCAGTGGGTGTAGTCCTGGATTACTTGAACAGGTGTTACCCCAATTTCTTTTCTGCCTTGCCCTCCTCCGCTTCCTTAGACAAACATTAAAATATGCAGGAGTGGAAGCCTACAAATATAATGGATGAAAAGGGGAAACCATTCACTTTGCCTGCAATTTTGGAACAGTGTTATATATATCAGTTGTTTCTGGTGTGGAGTGACACAAAATAAAAGTCAGCTTTTGTGTAATAAACCACATATACTTTCAGAATTAACTTCCTTTTTTTACTGTAAATCTTTATTACTGTGCTTAATATTAAACATACCACTACAATAGCCCAACCTGTTTTTATTTAAAACATTAACTATCCAAATCATCCTTTATAAATCCTTTATAAATCACTGTTAAATACTTGGATAGAACAATATCAAGTATGTTTGGTGCCAGCTTTCAATAGTAAGCATTAAAAGCAATCTGTACCTTCTGTCTATATTATAGTAAGTAACTATAAGCATAAGTAATAAATATTAGTAATGAATTTAGATGAAATGATTGTCAAGTTAGCAGGTAGACTTTTTGTTTAAAGGTAAGGAGGTAATGACATTGAAAGCTTAAAAATTAAGAAAAATACTACTTTAAATTTAGGAAAAGGTGAAAGGTGACATATTTGGACTCATTTTGGCAAGAAACCGTGACTGGCACAGACTGCCATACCGTGCATGTGGGTGACAAGGGGGTTATGCTGCCGAAGTTTCTGTGAAGACGGTTTTCTTTGAAGAAGTTTGAAACTTCTTTAAACACAACCTGCAACTCGTGAAATCTGTTGGTAACTTTCTGTGTTTGCAGATTTCTGTAAACCACAGCTCTTCTCGCTGGAGAACAAAAATGTAAACATTTAATAGTCAATTTTTTTAAAAGCAATCTTTAACCAATAGATTGATTTTGGCTTTAAACAGAAAGGGAGGAGAGAAAGAGAGAAAAGGAGTACTGTATGACTTCTAACAGTTCACTCTTCGGTCAACCAGTTACTCCATTAAAACATAAAGGTGGCGACAGCAGGCTAATGTGACTGATATTCACTCCACTAACCAGCTACTTTACCTTGACCAGAAGGAAGCCACCATGTAAACTGAACTCTGTTCCCCCATCAGTCAGTTGGCTCACTCGCCATCCTATCCATCTCACTCCTCAGGATCAATTTGGCTGAGTTGAATGAGGGGTCAAGGCAATTTAATGCTCCTCCTGCATTGTAAAACAAGGAGAGGAAGGGGTCAGGGCCAGGCTGGTGGCGGTCAACTTTGTGTGGGCTATCTGCATTCCTCTGTGTAAGTGTGTGCATGCTGGGGGATTGGAGGAGAGAGGGTTGACAGGAAGCAGACCACTGCCAGTGGTAAACGCCATCATAAAACGGATTGTTTTGTGTGTGTGGGAGAGTGTGTCTGTACATTTGTGTTAGTGAGGCAGATTCCTCAGGCTCTCAAAATGAGAACTCGTCTCTGGTTTGGGAATAATAGTCAAAAGTCTTCATCGTGTTACAGTCCAATTAGAAAATTGGAGTTTAACCAATCTTTAATCATTAGGGCCAGAGGCAGTGTAATGCCAGTATTTAGCACTTATCTCTTTTTGTCTTTACTGTTAGAGTCATAATGGTCATAATTCTGTGACTGCACTTAGTAACACTAGACTGGACATAGGAACACTTGCTTATCACTTCCAACATGGTATAAATCTACTAGGCTGGACATAAGTTTGCTTTTGTGACCCAGTATATTTGTGAATATACTGGCCAGTGCATGTCTGCAGAATATTCTATATGCTATCCACAGAGGGATTATTTATTTTTATTTTTTTGCTTGCTTGTTTGTTTTGTTTTTAATTTTCTCAATTAGGAGACTGACTGGCCTTGAAATTTTCATAAATAATAAAACTAAGAATAAAGATGGATGGATGGATGTTAAAAGAATTTAAACTTTCCTACTTATTTAGATCAGTTTAAAATATTATTTATGCTATAATGAAGCTCTGTGTCTTTGGATATCGTACAGGACTTCAAATCACATTTCCATCTTTGTTATTGTGGTTGTTGTTTTCTAGATGAGTTTCAGTAGGTAAGAAGGCTCTGGATTCAAATCCACCAGCCAGCCAGAGCCTTTCTGTGTGGAGTTGGCATGTTCTCCCTGTGTCTGCATGAGTTCTCACTGAACACCTTCGATCCTTCAGGAAAAAGACATGCATATTAGATGATTTGGTGATTATAAATTAGCCATAGATGCGAATGTGAGCGTGAAAGGTAGTCGCTTTGTGCTAGCACTAGCGACCTTTTCAGGGTGTACCTCACTCCTGGATTATAGCAGCCAGGATCAAGTCAAGTGGTTAGGAGAATGAATCCACGATGAATGAATTTCCAGTATATCAACAGCAAATTTAAACATATACTTTTTGAGGATGCTTTATTATTTGCATGCAGATTTTTCAAGTGTGTATTTTAGTCAGTAGTGTTGGGCTCCAGGGAGCAAGGAGAAAGGAAGCAATGAGCAGCTGGACTTCTGGGGTTTCCTGGCAATCACCAGTTCAAGTATGAACATAACATCCTACACAGTACAAAAATCCCAACCAAGCTGGATTAAGGTCTCTTGTCTTTATTCCTGTTGTCTGTTGCCATTTTCCTCTCATGGGGTCATCAGATAACATGTGGGGGTTGGGGAGTTCACGTTCACCAGCAAACTGCAGACAAACGCATGATTTCAGAGCCACTGTTGTTCCTGGTGTGACAGATGGCTCTACCCACTTACTTCCCCTTTAATGGATATTTATTATCTTGTCATATGGCTGCTACGTGACTGCTACAGGGTCTGACTCACTATTCTGTTTTCTATTAACCAGATGTTAAATAGATAGACCGGCATAAAGAGTTGTAAATGGGAGAAAGCAAGTCTCCTGAATGTGTACAACTTTAAACCACAAATTGCCTTTTTTTTTTTACCTTTTTAAGCTACAGTGCATATAATACTAATGATTATGGGTAATTGAAGGAGCGCGGAAGTTTAAAGAAAGCTCTGCTAGTTGTTTAACCCTCCTCCTTGTTTGTATGCTAAGTTAGCTTGAGCATATCTCTCAAAATGTCAACAGTTCTTTTGTGGAGGTAGTTAATGTAGGAGATGTAGGAGACATTGAATGCAAAACCATTGCAAACAAGAACAAGTTTAGTTAAATTTTATGTCCCCTTGACATAAAACAAATTAGCCAGTTTGAATTATTTATTACCAACGAGATTAATGGTTCAATGCGAAGCTCATTAATGAGCATCAATCAGAAAAAGATCATTCTAGGTCTCTTAGCCTCCTTTTCTTGGAAGGTCAACTTGAACTAAGTTGAAAAGTAGAAATCGATTGCATTTATTTCCTCTAAGACGATTCTATATGGTGTGTGCGTTTTTCTTTTTTTCCATTCTTCCTTTTTTTTTAAACTGGTAGTAGTTTTGTGGTAAGCTGATGTTACCAGAGACCTCTTTCCATCAGCATGCTATAGCAGCTGTTTGCTAAATCTGTTTAAATCCCTCTTTGCTCGATGGTTTAACATGTCTGGATTCTGGCAAATGAGGTGAGTGGTTGACACAAAGAGCCATATTTATTTCAGGGAGTTTCCTATTCTCACCTTACACCTAAGTGTCACTCCAAGAGACAGAGCCTGAGGCCTGGTGATGGTGCCAGACCTCAGACTTGATGCAACTTCTAAAGAAAAGTAGTAGATCAGAAGTTGTAGAGTTTGTTCTTTCTCAAAGGTCAGGAGCCAGTGTGTCTAAACGATTAAGATAAAGCCCCAAAATTCTAAAACTACATTTAGGAAAATATACCTGAATTTAATTAATGGTGTGTTTGGAATCGTTGCTTCACACACAGTGATATGTTGCTCTCACTGGGCCTGAGTGTATTTCACCCTGCAGGTACAAACAAATTATATCTGATAAGAAAACACAACGCATTATTCTTAACAGAGAAGTACCATTAAAAATAGTGTTTAAGACATTCTAACACAAAAATATTTTCACTGCAGTAAACCTGAAGACAAGAAAAATGTTTGTGAAGTGTGCCGCTTGTTAAAACAGCTCAACTTCATTGGATAAGCTGAAATGATTCTTACATAGCCTTACAATGTAACACTTACAACTTCAGGAATGCAATTTTATATGTGACCTCTGACCTCTGACCTTTCTCCTTCAGGAGTCAATCATCAAATATTATGAAATGAGGTAAGTAGTTAAAGCTGAGTGTTGCATGCCTCTTGTGGGGTAGGAGTGAAAGGCGGAAGGGGGACACAGCCTGAGAAAACATTACATTAGGCACACTAAAATATTTACAAGGCTCCATCAACTCCTGAGCCTCCAGCCTTCGTCAAGTATCAGGGCTCTTGCCATCCGGTGTGGCCCCTGGTATTTACTAATGGACCTCCTCCTCAGGCCTAACAGGAGGAAGTTGTCAGTATTTCAGTGCTGGCTAGTGAAGGTACGCAAAGAATAACACATTTGGAAGTGTTTTATTCAAGCCTAGATTAGTGATAAGAGGGAAGGAATGGCTGCATTATTCGTTTTATTACGACGTTGTTGCCATTATATGTGAAAAACGGTGCTATAAAGACACTAAAGAACAATAATAGAAATAAATAAACATAAATGAAATGTAAACTGACATTTATGCAGAGTGAGGAAAGTGCAGGCACAGCGGGTTAAAGCCATATAAGGGATTTATATCTTTGCCTTTGTTATTTTTAGATAGAAAGATTGGCACTCAGCAGTTAAACTCTATCGTTTTGCAGTAGAGCTGCCTGTATTAAAAGCATGTGTAAAATATGTCTGCTTACATGTAGTTAGGTCCATATATTTTTGTACAGTGACAGACTTATTAGTGGTTTCCAAAACATAATCAAGTTCTTGTTATGTGATGAATACGGGCTTTAAGTACAGAATGCATTTATTTGAGGGTCTGAGTGAAAATATTGGCACAAGCGCCAGTAATTAATATTCTGCACAAGCTAACCTTCAAACATTAGACCCCTGACTTTAGAATGGGAAACCTCAGGAAGACTGGATTGTGCAGTCGAGGCTGTTTGGTGATCGTATTTGTATTATTGGATATCTGATGATCACCTTTGACTTCTGGTTGGACTCGTTTCAAAACATAACTGGTAAATCATTTAAAAAAAAACCTACAAGAGAAAAAATAATGTTGACAGCACCACTATGATATGTCATCTATATTTGGGAGAGAAAACATAACATTTTCATAAAGAAGTCTGTTTCTCATTTGTTGGCGACTCAGTGCACGGTATGTAAATCTCTTCTTCAGTGCCACTAACCTACATTTTACAAAGACTTTTCTAGAAAGGACAAGCTAATAACAGCTCCTATTCACCTCTTTTTTTTTTCCTATTCACAGGCAGCAACCAAAGGTTGTTTCAGACCAAAGACAAGGGGTTTTTTTAATACACTACTTTAAAAAAAATATACTGTGTTCCATTGTGTGTGTGTGTGTGTGTGTGTGTGTGCGTGTGTGTGTGTGCGCGTGCGTGCGTGCGTGCGTGCGTGCGTGCGTGCGTGTGTGTTCCAGTTTAAGCTATTGTTAGCTAATGGCCAAATATGATGTGTGACTTATTTATATCAGCAGAGATGCACAACATTTAATGGGGATTAGGCACCAAAGAGACACAACAAGGTGCCTTTTATTTATTTTTCTCTGGATGAGGAGGATATTCAGCAGCAGAGATACAGACGAGAATCTGTCAACAGGTAAAGTCTTGGTGCACATTTCTTTACCATATGGGATGGGAAATCAGAGCCAAGCTGCACAAACATGATTAAGAGTTTTTACTATAATAAAACAATATCCCTCTACTTGCCTAAATGTGTTTTACTCAAGTAATCTTCCTCCACGGAGTAAATAACTGAGTTGTATGAAGTATATGTAAAGGGAGGTTTGTTTGGGTTTTTTTACATTTACAGCTTTGATATTTGTAATTCTACACTACGCATTGCTCCCCATATGTTCCTCAAAGATGAGGTTCTGTTTCACTTATGTTTTTTTGTTCTGGTAGCCCACTTCTCATGAGGCAGGTGTTCCTCAACACCACCTGACATGGACCTTAATCTGGGCAACAGGCAACATCCAAGCTGGTATGGCTTCATTTATGTGCTTCTCGCTCATATTCCAAGGTAGCCTGGAAATTGGCCAAGGAATTACTTTTTCTTTGTATTTGTGTTGTTTTGTTTGTCTGCTTTGGGGTTTTTTGTTCTGTTTTTTGTTATGGAGTCTCAAATACAATAGAAAACCTACCTGATTCACACTTTCTTAAAATGAAATGTATAATTTGGCGAAGTCAACAGCCATGAGTAGTGATTATAATAGTTGCTCCATGGTACAGTATTTTTTAAGATTTTGACTTTTCATCAAATTACTTTTTGTTCCTGCCATAACAACCAGAATAACAACCAAGCTGTAATGAGCCAGAATTGAATATCCACAGCATGTGAAATGAGCACAGGTACAGCGGAATCGTGTATAAAGTAAATATTGTCTCTATTTTGGTAGATGTCAACAGATCTGTAAAGGGTTCAGGTCGCCACTCAATACTTGGTGAAGCGTGCTAGGATGTTGAAGTGGTGAACTGATAATTCCTCCCACCGTGTCCCTTATTAGCTCTTTGTCTCCTGCTCTGTCGCTGAAGTGGCACAGTTGTGTCAGCAGTGTTACTCATACCTGAGCTGGATACACTGGGCAGCCAGGCCTGGATCTGCCTTAATCACCAATTTCCACTTCCTATTCTTCAGTGTGCCTACAGCCAGCCGTGGGTGGACACTGATGACGGGAAACAGCACAGTCAAACCGCAGAGAAACAGGAGGTAGCACTTCACTAGGATATTATTATAGTTTCACTAATATAGGGCCAGCAAAGTGGGACTAACAGTGCAAAACATACAAAAATCAACACACTGTAAGAACACACATACACACACACACACAGTTAAAGGAAGCAATTCTTACTGATTCAAGCATCAGAAAGGCTGCAAAGAAAAAGAGTAGTGCATGATGACCACATGTCACAGTATGCAAACTTAAAGTAAGCTAATTATTTACATTATCTGGTGCAACTATTTATTTCCACATGTATAGTGATTCTTGCTTGTCGACAATTTCATACATGATGAAAGAATTTCTGTATCGTTAAACAAGAAATATATTGACTGTGTGAAAAGAAAGAAAATTCTGTCTTTTTTATTCTTTATGTAATCTTTTATTTGGACCAAAATCTATATTAAAAGATGGCTTTAAATAGAATATTCTGCCTGACAGTAGAGAAGAAAAGCAACATGTTGATCATTTGTTGATATATTCCTGCATTACTGTCAGACTGGCACCAGACAGGTGTTGGACACAACTGACACTATGCAGAAAGTGTAAATGGAGGCCAACAGACATCTCAGTGAAAAACGAAATCAGCAGCAGTTAAGTGGGACTCATGGCAGGTCTGCATGTGTGGGCAGGATGTGATGTTTGCTCGCCTTGTTTCTTTCATTTTGTAATTTTCAAAACGGCTTTTAAATGATAATGACTATTTATACTCCTCTCGACTTGGCTGCGTGGGCTCGATGGAGACAGCGTGCATGATTCACAGCCGTTAGAGATCGCCTTTTGTCAACCACCGCTTCTCTTTTCTGTGACTTTTCTTCTCTTTCACTGCCTGATTCTTTCTCTTCATATCTCAGTCCCTCCTGTGTTTTCTCCTGTAGAGCAATAATAGAAAAATCATTGTTCAGGTAGTGGCTGCATGGGCGGAAGGACACAGTGAGTCAAGGTTTTTGAAGAAAAGATTTCATAAGTCTCTGGAACTCACAAAGAATTTGAAGTGAAAAGGTGTGAGGGGCATTGGTGTTCTTTTGGTGAGCGTTATTTCTTGGTTATAGTTTTGCTGTATCGTGCTTCAGTTTGTGTGGCTTTTAGGCTGTTAAAACCAGAACAGTAAGACTAACTTGCATATTTGACAGATTTTTTTTCATCTTGGTTTTAATGTGATGCATACATTTTTTTTTAAATAAAAGAAAAGAAAAGAAAAACTTGGGTATTACCAGAACTGGAACTAGCAGTTTTATAATCAAACGTCCACTCCTCTAGCCACCCAGGCTGGTTCTGCCCAGATGCTTACAACGGTAAAAGCCTATTAGGGTGTAAACCGTGAAAATAGCCCGTTTCCTCCATTGCTTTGCCTGTATCTAGGACAGCTGACAGTGGCACGTGCAGCAGACAGCTATATCAGCATCCTGCAAATCCATCTGATGCGTACATGAATCACAGTGGGAGATGGGTGATGAAGGCACTGCGGGGACAGGAAGGTGAATGCTACAAAGTTTGTGCAAATATATCCAAATAATACAGAGACAATAGCTGGTCAGTTTTTGTCAGCAACTGCTGCCACTGCACCTGGGTTAAAATTGTTAACGCAGGAGCTTTTTGTAAAGCACTCAGTATTTTTTATATCCTTTTGTGACCAGTGTTTTCCAAATGCAGGCCAGAGGACTGTGCTGGTTACTAACTGGCTGGTTACAGACTGATTCTTTTTGTCTGCACTGCAGATCAGAAGAATAAGGTTATGCTGCTGCTGGTGGTTTCCTTCCTTAATACAACATCTGCCTGTTTTCCAGTTTTAAGTCAATGATTCTACAAAATGTGAGTAAATAAAAAACATTTAAAAACAGTTAAATACTATGTCTTCAGATGAAGTCAACAGCACCCCACCCCACTGTAGACTATGTGAGTTAGGGTACTGCTTTCCCCTCCTGAGTCGACTGACCAGTTGCCAGAATCACTTTGACACAGACGGAAAGTTTTTTTTCACTGAACTCTTCACAGATCCGAGTTTTTGCTTCAGCTACTACCCGAGCTGCGTTTCGCTTGTCTGACGGTACCCGTCATCTACTTCCAAAGTCCCAACCAAGCCCAATAGGACCTTATATTCAAATATGGTGGTTGTTTTGAACAAACTGTTATTTGCACAGAAGTCTAATAACACAACACCACTCGGGTTCAGACCAGGGAGGTCGTTCTTCCCAATCATGCCCCATGCCTTGAGGTCTTGCTGTCATTGCTTATGTGAGCACTGAAATCTCCGAGTAGGACAACGGAGTCACCAGACGAAGCATCCTCGAGCCCCCCACTTAGTGACTCCAAAAAGCCTGGGTACTCTGAACTGTCCCTGACCCAACGGCACAGGGAAACCACCCTCTCGCCCACAAGCAAAAACACAGCAGCAAAAAGTACATGCAGCAGATTGAGCGGATAAAAGAATACAATTGTGTTTGTTTGTTTATCCTTAATGTGCTGTTGAACAGACTTTGTAGGTAGAGCGTGGCACATATCTATCAGTAACACCTGAATCTATATCTTGTTTGATTTCAAATATTTTTCTGTGCTCTAGAGAAACAGTTTCAATAGGCGTGTGAACAAAAAGGAGGAAAGAGCTGCCTTACTGCAGAAAACTGCGTGGGCTAAATGGCTGCGACACAGAACACTGTATTATCCTGCACACACAAGACCACACACTCTCTCTCTCTCTCTCTCTCCCTCTCACACACACAAACATACAGAAACATAGAGAGAGAGAGCAAAATACTTTGTCTGAAAAGAAGCCTCTTTTTTCTGACTCTACCCTCTACTCCAGACATTCTTTCCCAGAATCCCACGTTGCGTGGGTGGGATCAAAGGTCCCAGTTACACAAGTACTCATTCTAAATGAGGGAAGTATTTTAATGAAACTGACACATGTATCTGTGTTCTGCATTTATAACAACCTTCAGTGACTTAATTGCTTTTCTCTGTCTCTGTCTCTGTCTCTGTCTTAGCCTTAGCCTGGTTCTAACTTTAAACATAAACATGGTCCTTAAACCCTTTAAATGAACCTGGTAAGAAATAGTCAGAATCCAGAATTTGAAACTCATTTTTAGAGTTGATTGTAAATAATTTTTTGAGTCTACAGTTATTGACAGGGTTGCTTATGGCTCAGTCACACTGAAGTAACAGCAAGAATCTCAACCTCTTTGCAACTAGAACAAAAAGTCGGTTGTTGCATTGAATTTGTTCACATTCAGTGAACTGCTAGCAGTAGCGGTGACTAACTGGTTTCCCAGATGGTTGACTATGCAACACCCACAACCTCTGGGCAACTACTTTCAAGTGCAAGGCGACAGCGCAGGTCAGAGGCAACCCGTCTCCAAACAGTCACAGTCCAACTCGACAGGACCAAAGTCCTTGAGGTTTGCAAATTATTCATAATACAAATTTATAAAGTGACTTGACTCAATTCCTTGTCAACTAATTGTCTATTGATTGCTATGTAAAAGCACGGCTGTTAAGCACCTATGAAGTTTTGCAGTTAAATCAATGTCTATACAGCAGCTACATTACTATTTGTGGAGATATATTAGTTTCTGGGTCAACTCTGAATGTACTGTGAGTAGTTAATGTGAATTTCTGTTTAATGTGAATTTCCATGTATGTAGACAGCAACAGATTTCCAATGTTTCATCACAGTTAATCACCACTTTATCAAAAACCTGTATATAATTGTCAGCTTGGTCCCATTCAATGGCAGATAATAACAGACTGAGCAATCTTGGCATCACAGTTCTGGTGCACAAAAGTTGCTTTGAAGACGGCAACTAACAGCAGCTGGTGAATGACCTGCTCTCTGTCTTTGAAGCAAACATTTCAAAGGCAACAAGATTGCAAGTTCGTTGTCTCGCAGTCACAGTGATTTTGTTTGTGCCACAGTCTCCAGCAACATGTTTTTCCTGTAACCGTAGCTTTACCTATGATACATCCATTTTGGGAAAAAATCATCTTGTTTAGATCTCATAATATAAATGAACAATGAAAAAATCCTTAAGTACTGGACATAAAACTATAAAATGGCTTATGTGTTTGTGGAAATAAGGAATCCATGATTGCGTGGAAAAACCAACTACAACTGTGTGGTGAACAATCCAGTTTAAATCTATCTTAAGAGAAATAAAAAAATATAGACTGGAGGAATATTATGTTAACCACAGTTTTAGAGTTCAGTCAAGCCCCAGTCAAGTCATTTACACAGTGCATTATTAACAAGTGATAATTGACTGTGCCTCCAGAAATAGAATGGTAATAGCAGTTCAGTATACTTTTAATGGCTTCTTTTTGACAAAACACAAAAAAGCTTAGAACCATTGTAAAAAGAACAAAGAAAGGGCCTCAGTAATCCTGGCTCAGTAAAGCAATTTAGGAGCACAAATCTGAAGGCAGCAGATCATAAGCAGGGACTATGTCATACACAGGTTAGCAACAGACAAGAGGAATCTGTTGGCAATTTAGTCTATTCTACATTCCAGTTAACAGACTGAGGCACAATAAAGCAACATGGATAGCCTGGTAGAGTGTGTGTGACCTCACTCTTATGATCAATTGGCAAAGACACAACAGGTTAGACAGGCTGAAGTATCAGGTGGCCTACATGAGCAGGAAACTGAAGAAGGCGGGAGAGTGGAGGCAGCCATGACCAATATGGTATCACCTGTAGTGACAGAAGTTTACACATTTACATTAGCACAACAGTATTTGTACAAGACAAGAAAAAAAATGTGTGTTGCAATGCTTTTTAATTTAATTTTATCATATCGTATTTGTATATTTTACTTAATTTACAATGTTTGCACCTTGGCTCTGGACCCACCTCTGCTCCAGAACATACCTCCAAAGGGCTCAGAGACAACCCCTGATGTAACCTCACCCCACCTTCAGCCTTGTCATTCCTACCTATACCTACCTCACCACTGTCTCAGGTCCACTTACATGTCTTGCGCCAAGGTCACACACTTCTCTGCCCCTCTTAACTCCCCCATATCTCAAAGTAAATATCACGATTGTAGTGCAATTTTAAAGCATGAAGCCACACTGCTGCTCATTGTCTTCTTAACGTAGATTCAAAAAACAATTTCCCATCATACCATCATGATATGGCTGATCAGCTTTATCCCTCTACAGCTCTGCACATCAATAATTACATTCTTGACAGGTATGAATGTATAATTAAGAAAAAGATGCTTTACATACACACTCAAACACACACTGCTAGCAGCTTTGAAAAGAAGCTCTAATTTGCTTTTTAATTAGCAGAATGCCCACTGTCCAGTTAGAAGAAATTATCACCTGTGGACTCGCAGATCTGTAGAACCTTCTCTCTTAAACATACATGAGCCAGAGACACAAACACACCACCGCACTCCTCTTGAATGTTGCTCACTCTGACACAAACACACAGGCAACAAACTAAAAGCAACAAATATTCATAAAAAATTCAATTAACAATGTTAAAAAAAGTTTATTGAACAGCACACACACTCTAGTCCAAAGTCTTCCTAAACTTTCAAACAGAAAAACACTCACTCTTATGACACACTCACGACATCATAACTCTTCACTAGAGAAGTGTTGATAGGCCTATGTGTGAGAGAGTGTGCATGAGCTGTATGAGTGCAAATCTGCGAGACAGGAAGTATTTAGGGTTGGTTTTTTTCTTTTTTGGGAGCTGGTCCATCTGTTGCTTCCGACAAGGTTTTGGTCACAGCCTGTTCCCTGAGCTGGATTAATAATCTCATCAGAAAGAGGGGAAGGGTGAGCATAGAGAAAATGAGAGAGCTGGGAAGTGTGATGTTGTAAGAAAAGAGACTGTGAAGATTGGCAGGGCATGGAAATGATAGCATGACTGGCATACGAGAGGCTGTGTGTTTGTATGTGAGCGTGTTTTTGCCCTTTTATGTCTGTGTGTTTTAAGAACGCGCTTGTGGTCTGTGTGTGTGCGTGTGTGCGTGTGCATGTCTGTCTGGTTTTGCAGTTTTGGAACTTGCAACACGATCTGCGAGGGCAACAGGAAATTGCTGGAGTGGATGAGAGGGAAGCAATGTGACATGAGACAGGTGGGTGGGGGGC
>VOQK01002688.1:3395-14063 GCA_015052645.1 Benitochromis conjunctus
CTGTGTAGTGGGATTCATAAAGGGGTCAGGGCTAAGGTCAGAGGGGGGAATGTGGTCTGGGCTGGAGGGTGCAGACTTGCGTGGATTTTGAGTGAAGTCAGCTGATTTTATACTGTCGGAGACAGGGACAGAAGCAACTGCTGCAGTATTAACTTGTTGAGTTGGAACTATGCTCTTCAAATTGCCTGCTAGGGGAGGTGTATTACTTGAAGTAGCATTTGGGTCAGTGCACTGGGACTGAGATTGTACCAAGGATATGGCTTTAGATTCAGCTGGCATCTCATGTGCAGAATCCTCTGTGCCATCTGGAGGCAGTTGTCCACCAAGGTGCATACGAATGTGGTGCTGAAGCACGAGAGCATTAGTGAACTTACGTTGGCACAGTGGGCAAGAGTTCTGTACACGTGCATTGGGAGGCCGGGCATGATGGGTGGCAATATGAGATCGCAGACTGCCTTTGGTAGAGAAGGATCGCCCACATATCTTACATGGAAAAGGGCGTTCTCCAAGGTGTGTGGCCTGGTGCAGCCGCAATGCTCTGGGACAGCTCAGAACTCGTAGACACACCCCACACTGATTGGACGTAAGGTTACCAGCTGGATCTGTAATCAGTGATGGTAACATGCCTCCTGCCATGGCACTTGCTCCATTGGCACCCATGCCTAGGGCAGCTACCATTTCGCGAGTGAAGTTTGAAACCGAAGTAGTAACAAGACTTGAGGACAGTGGAGATGCCATGACATATGTGGTAGAATTGCTGGCATTTGTGAAACTACTGTTTGCTGAAGTTGCTAAAGAGGTAGTGTTACTGCCAGATAACATTTCCATCACAGAATTGGGAGTATTGGAAGAACTCCATGGAGAAGAGGAAGGTCGAGGGGCCTTCTCTAGCTTCTCGACCAGCCTTTGCAGCTTAGAGGTTTCCGATGTAGGAGTGGGGGCTATGGAGGAAGGCAGGGAAGATGCATTGGTAGTTGTGGGTGGACCTGTGACTTTAGGAAAAGAAGAGAAAGGAAAGGAAAGCTGGGAATGGCTTGAAGAAGCATGTTGGTGGGAGCCTGGAGCAGAAGGTAGAGGGGTGCGGAGCAAGCCCAAGGCTGGATGGTTGTAGAGGGATGAGTGTGCAGCTGGGGTAGAAGAAGGTGTGGAGACAGTTGGGAAAAGAAGCTTAGGCAGGTGGGCTAGTTGGGAATAGGCAGCAGGGGAAAGCACTGGGGCATGAGGAGGAGTGTTTTCATCAAAGTGATGCTGCTTGGCACCCTTGAATAATCCTGTGATGGCAGAAGATGAGGACAAGGAAGGGTTTGAGAGAAGGGAGGTTGCGAGAGATGAGGTGGAGGAAGACGATGAGGAGGATGAGTTGGATGAGCCGGTTGTGATAGATGCTGCAGCAGCTACCACTGCAGCTCTATTAAGCTGCAGGAGAGAGTGGGAAATCAATGCTAGATCAACACTCGGGGGCAGGGGTAGGGAAGACGGGGTCGATCCTCCAGAGGCCCCTAGTGGTAGCCCAGTATTAGAACCGCTGATCTCCAAATTGTCTCCAGATGTTTCATCCTCAGCCCTGTTTTTTCGCTTCTTCTGTATCGTATTCATGGCACTAGTACTGCTACCGCTGCTCGTATTTTGTCCCATATCCGATCCCCCAGTAGTCCCTAATGCAATCCCAAACAAAGACGGTGGCAGAAGTGAGAGTGAAAGCTCAGGGTTTTGTTCTCTGTGCCGTAGGAAATGAACTTTGAGGTTGCCTCGTGTTGTGAAGCGGCTGAGGCACACTGGGCACTGGTAGGGTCGTTCCCCTGTGTGTGAGCGGAGATGTATCTGCAGGGCTGAATCACTGCTGAACATTTTTCCACAAAAGCGACAGGCATGATGGAGACGGCCGCCGGTGTTGTTGGAACTGGATGCAGAAGAAGATTCTCCTCCGTTAGAAGCAGACTGCAGAGTATGTTGTGAGTTTGGAACTATAGGTACTGATGTGGGGAGGGGTGTGTTAAGGAAGGAGAGACCACTGTGCCCGCTCACTGAAGTAGTATTTGGAGACTTCTCATGAAGATACCGACTGGGTAGAGCTAATGACAGTGCTAGCGGATAGGTGGAGGAAGCCACTGTGGTGGCAACAGAGGAAGAATTCAAGGGAACTGTTGAACGAGAGCTCACCCTTGTGAAACCATGAGCACCGGCTGACCCACCTGTTTCCTCCATCTGCACCTTGTGAGGCTGCAGGATTTGAGACAAGGAGGTGCATTGCTGTGTGGGCTTGTTGACTGCTTGGGAGGGAAGCAGGGAGGAGAAACATGCTAGAAGAGGAGCCATAGAAGTGGAAGGCTGAGATGCAGTTGGCTGGGTTAGTGGACTGGATGCCCTTTTACTGCCTTCCAGGCAGAGTTGAGACACGGAAGGGAGAAGATGTTGGGCGGGTGTATCTATGCTATAGGAAGCTCCACCAAGGCGTAAAACCTGTCTACAGATCTCTTCTGTTATCTGCATCTGGTGAATTTGTCTTTGCTGCAACACCCGAAGCTCCTCCAGGATCAAAGCTATGCTCAGCTGGGTCCTAGAAGGTGTACCAGAGGCAGACGACACTCCAGGGCTTGGGGTAGGTGTAACAGGACTCGGAGGGCCTTCAGGCACACGACTGGGGCTTCCAGGGTGTGGTGGAGGACATAGAGAAGCAGAGGATGAGGAGGAGGAAGAAGAGGTTGTGGTGGTGGCTGATAGTCCCAGCTTGGGAGAGGCCATTTGTGAGCTTCTGGGAGGGTAGGTAACAGCACTTACAAAAGCTGCAGAATTGCTGGCACACAACTTAAAGCCAGGTGAGAATTGTATGTGGGATGAGAGAGGGGAGTAAGGGAAGTCTGATGAAAGGGAGGGCTGTAGGTCTTTGAGAGCCTGCTGGTGGGGCTTTATCGGTGAACAAGGTAGCGATTGACCCTCAGTAAGTTGAGAGGTGATATGAGAGCCCTTGAGAGATGAACAGAGTGTAAGGGGCAGCTGGGAGCTTTGAGGAGAAGACAAAGAGCACAAAGTAGAATCCGTGATAAAAGAAAAGAAGCGTGACTTCAGTGCTGAGGTGTCATCTGCAGGTATTAAAAAAAGGAAAAGAAATTTAGGTGGCTACTTCAGGTGAAGGTGATTTTAAAACATTAAATGGTCTGTAGGAGGTGACTTTTAGCCTCAGGGGTTCATTTCCAGCCAACTAAACTAAATGTTTTTTTTCCTGTTCTCTTTGTGCTGCTTCTTTACTGCTGTCTGCACACAGACACACATGCTTGCACACAAACACGCACATGCACTCAGAATATACTACTCACCCGCAGAGGAGAGCACCTTGTTTCCAGGGAAACACACACAAGACAATGGACTCTACTCTCCCCACCTCCACTTCCCCAATAAAAAATAAGACGCATCCTAAGGCACTCTCTCATTTATGCCTCTTTTTCTTTCTTTCTTTCTTCCTCCATTACTGAAGAGCCCATCCCCCATTGGCCCAGTGGGGGTGTCAAGAGTTAGTTCTTAGTCAAGTACTGAACACTTTGCAGGGTATCTGACTGGCTAGTAAAACTGACTTTAAACAGCTGGCGGTCCCATTGCTGATAGGCCAGCCAGAGGAAGAGGGGCGTCATGCAAACAAAACAAAAAGGCCATTAGACAAACATGACGACTCAGCAAATATTTTCGCAAGCAAACTCAGCCTGAACTTGCAAAACACAAAGCTCACCTGTCAAATCACACACTCACGTGAACCCAAATGCATACAAAACTTCCTGCTGTTTGCAACAGCTACAATTTTGTGACACAATGGGGTCCCTATTCCTGTAACCGAAGTGGACAAGCGGACACAAATACACACAACTGTGTGTACACACGCGCGCTTTCACGCATACACGTCTTCATGGGTATGTTCATGCTTCAGTGGCTAGCAACAAAGCTGAATGGGGACAATGGGCAGTTGCAGTTAGAACACCTTGTACAGTGCCCCACAAAATGTCCTTTTCCTTGACCTTCTCGTGCTCATGTCTTTGCTTCTGCCTAACCCTAACCCTAGCATGCCTTCAGATTCACCTTGCATTGTTATTCAGTGATACTTCTTTCGATTTATTGTGTTTCTCTGAAATGTGGGTGGCCTGCGTCTTTGAAACTGGCAGTGAGAGAGGAGTGAAGATACTTGGGTTTTATGGGGCCAAGGAAGCAGCTTAAGGCTGAAACCTTTACAGAAGGAATTAAAGCGTCTGCACTCAAATTATTCCAGCAAGCCACTTTCTTAGCACACAGCCATAACATGCACCTTTAACTTTGGTTAAACTTGTAGCGCAAATGAACTCAATTTAGACACTTAAATGGAATTAATTACAGGATAATTGAGAGTAAATTATTGCATCTCAGTCAACAAAACTTAAAATAAAAACAATAAAAATATATTTGAATTCCAAAACTGGAAGTCCCAAAAGAGATAACAGTAATTTTAATTCAAACTGTAGACGTACATCCTACATCATCTATTAAAAGGCACACACCGCATGCTAAGAAAAGGTTACGTCTCCTATACTAGCGCATCCAATGCCAATCTCGTCTTACTGATTATTGATCATTGTTCTATTGATTTATATAGTCTGTGTCTCACCATGCTCAAGTTTCCGACAGGCACCCAGGGTCAGGCTCATAAGCTGCTGGGGTCGTTTCTGTTTCCGACGGGACATGCTTCAACAGGATGGGACCGACGCAGGGGCGCATTGGCCAACCCACAACTTTTACTCTGTCTCCCTGCGCGCTGAAAAAAGCAAGTAACTAAATTACTTTAAAAAAGAAAAAGAAAAAAGAATTAAATAAATAAAGACAAACTACAGCATGATTTCCAAAAATCTGACACCGGGTGATCCGGTTCGATTAGACTTAATAAAGTGGCTCCACGTTGGTGGCATTGTGGAGAAGAGGGGGGGCAATACAAGAACCAAAGAGGCATGTGTGACAGTTTCTCTCAACAAGTCTCTCTATTCTGAAAACACAGCGCTGGCCCTCCTTCTCTGGACACACACAGACACACACACACGCGCACACACACAGCTCACTTGTTCATCCACTACTTTGCATTCAAATGGCGAGTGAACACCCCATCTTTTGAGCCGAGAGTCCACTGCTTCTGTTCGGTAAACCCTTACACATTTTCGCACAAGTTCATCACATTGTGAGTCCTCCCCGAGCTGTCGATTATTAAAACGAGTAAAAGGTAATAGTGCGCAAGGGAGGAAGGAAGCCACGCGTATAATCCATATCCGCTAAAATCTTGTTTCCCGAGACTATAAATGAAACGCATCTTGTCGAACACCGACACTTCAAAGTGTGCGTGGGCTGCCCCCCCCAGACGCCTCCACAGACAGCTTCCCGCGTGAGCTCAGTGAAACAGAGCGTCTGAAATCAGGTGAAATTTGCAACAATGACGTTGAGGGAGCACAGCTGAGTGAACATCACCCTCTCCGAGCCTCTCCAACACATAAGGCCACTGACTGGAGACACAATGCTCTCTTTTCAAACCTCATCACGGCTGCTTAGCACGTGGAGTTCGAAAAAAAACACACAAAAAAAACAGCCATGGTGAGGAGAAAAATACATTTTCCACTCGGGCCCCGTGACAGTCCCCCACCCCAATACCATCCACCTTCTTCCCTCTCTCACTGGGGCTTGGGCAAAATAATAATGCAGCTAAAAGTCTAAATCAGTACTCAATACGGGTAATAACCATCCATTAATCTGACGTTCTAAATAGCAGGATTATATTAGGCCAAGGGCTCTCTGTCCAAACCAGGCAGTAATTTCGGAATATTGTAGGGATTAAAAAGGAGATCATTTGGCTAATAACCTACGCGTCATTGTGTAATCGCTGGTGTTTTGTAAAAGACAATGAAACCATAAATCTAACAGTAGACAAACAGTCGAAGCGGATAATATCATCGCTTTTAACCTGGACTCAATCATTCCAACAAGGCCTTCTTATTCTTCTTAATATAAATATGATTTTCGTGCCATCTCGCCAGTTTGATCGCGTATACAAAGGCTGAACGCGCCCGCGTGTGTGTGTATGTGGGCACCAGTGTTTGGAAACCAAGCTCAAAATCTGGCCCTGAGATGCGCGTCCCCGCTACTGTACGGCGACCTGTTGCACGCCACGCGCGTTCCTACATCATAACAAGTTATGATTCATAAATATTATGACTTCTCCGAAAAAAAATGCAGTCCCGGATGTGCATTTCCCCCACAGGCCGCGCGTCGCCGACACAAGCCCGTTAAATATAACACAAAGAAAACTTACCATGTTCGAAACGATGAATTTTTGGCAGCGATATTGTGTAATGACAGGAGAGAGAGAGAGAGAGAGGGAGAGAGAGAGATGGGGGAAGCCGGGGAGCTTGTGTTGGGTAAGATCGGCTCCGTCTCTCAGCCGGGACACTGGCGCAGCATTTTCCTATTCACTGCCAGGGATGCGCAGTCACACAGCCGCATTTTTTTTCAATTATTTATCTCCGTAGAAAACCGCGTTCTTTCTCTTATGACAAAGGGTTATTATGCCTGAGTGTGTTCACCCAGAGTCCAGGGTCAGGAGCGAAAGCAGGACCGGTGCAGATAGCCGTAGCCTGCTCGCTACAAGGGGAGGATTATGTTTTTTTTCCCTTGGCCGTAGATTACGTGCCGCTCTTCCTCCCCTCTTTGTATTTGTCGGGGCCTGCTCCTGTCCGGCCTGTCTGCGCTAGCTGCGGTACTGTCTGTCTGTCTGCTAAGCTGGCTCGGTGTCTGTCTCCCTGTCTCTTATAATTAATGGCCCTCGCCGCCAGACGGTCCTTAGGGAAACTGTGACCACGGTTACCTCCACATTGGCTCTCAGTGTGCATGTCACATAGGAGTGCAGGCCCGGGAGCGCGCACACCTCTGATGCAGACATGAATCAGTGTAGGATTTAAGATTTGTGCGGGTGATAGAGGTTCCCATTGATGAAAATAACAACCACTATTCAGTCATATTAATAATGATTTATTTTTCTTTTCTTTTTTTAAAGGTTAGATATCTCTGTAGATGTATTCCACAGATAAATGTTGTATTGACTTATCAAAAAAGAAAACGTGAGCATCCCACTTGAGCCACTCCATCATAGTATTTCGTTCATTTTGGAGACAATAATGTTAAAATCAATAGAAGTAAGTGATGATATAAAGAAAAATTATCCTCCAGAGTATTTACAGGCAACTTATCTTTCTTTGGTGACCCCTAAAAGAAAATATGAATAATTCCCTAGTCTGTTCATGCACCGCTTGTAGTAATGCTAAACAGTGTAAAAAGCTGCTGCTGTGAGTTTCTATGTGCAATACAACACTTATTTTGTCAGCTAATGATGTTGTTGTGACAGCAGCCTCATTTCTTTATTAGTATTACTGCCATGATATTGATTGTTATCTTACCTTAACTCATAAGACTATCTCCCTATAAGCAGACCGGTGCGGTGGTTTGTGTGCTTTAGCAATAAAGCCACTAGGTGTCTCTCAAAGACAAAAATTAGTGGCGTGTTGAAAAGAATACCGGTGCTATGTAATTAGATACTGAACGGCTACAATATCTTTTTAGTCATAACATTAACTATCAGAGTGGACATTAGACATATTTTTAAGGAATGCAGAAAAATAATGCAACTCAAAGCTCCACACACAATACCCGCGTAGTAAGAAAGTGAAAGCAATTGGTTTGAAATTCTTGCTAATTTATTTAAAACAAAAAACAAAACAAACAAACAAACACTCAAAATTGAGTTCAAGGGCATCCTGTTTCCACTGATCTTCTGTCAGGTGTTTCTACAAGTCCACCTGTGATAAACTCAGCTGATTGGACATGATTTGGAAAGGCACACATTTGTCTATATAAGGTCCCATAGTTGACAATGCATGTCAAAGTGCAATCTGAACCACACTGGACTGACAGTGGGAACTGTCTGTGGATCTTCAAGACAGGATTGTATTGAGGCAAAGATCTGGGGAAGGGTAGAGGTCCCAGTGAGCACCGTGGCCTCTATCATCTGTAAGTAGAAGAAGTTGGGAACCACCACAGGACTCTTCCTAGAGCTGGCTACCTAGCCAGTCTGAGTAACTGGTGTAGAAGGACCTTAGTCACACTAAGCCTCGTGTGTGGAGGAAACCCAGCACTGCTCATCAGTTGGCCAATGCCATCGTTACAGTGAAGCATGGTGGTGGTAGCACCATGCTGTGGGGATGTTTTTTTGGCAGGTGGGACCCAGTCAGAGTCAAGAGAATGATCAATGCAGCAATGTACAGAAACATTCTTGATAACCTGCATCAAGAATTTCAACAAACTTTTATTTATTTATTTAAATTTGGTCATTATGCGATATTGTGTGTAGAATTTTAAAGTGAAAAATTAATTTAACCCATTTTGGAATAAGGCTGTAACATGACAAAATGTGGAATAAGTGACTCACTGTGGATATTTTCCAGATGTATCTTCAATGGGTTAGGCATTTTCTTCATTTGACTTCTGTTCAGATTTACATTGGATTGGGACGCAATTCAGAAATTCAAAGCAGATAAAGGTAGTATGTGAACAAAAAGGTTTCTGTTCAGGTGCAGTTACAGTAAGTTCTTATTAAACTGATTAGCAACCCATCTCTGCCAAAGACTTGTGAAATTCATTGAGCTTCATTGAAAGGTTTTAAACAGGCAAATGCTTGCACTGTCTTCTTTAAGTTCCTTTGAATGAAAATATAGATTACAAAGTCTCTGAGAGGTGGAAGGTGGCTGTAGTGCAGGTCAAACCATCAAACCACCAGAGGAATCAGTCACATAGCCTATCGATTCTGAGGCTGTGTCACCTTTGTGAGAGTAGTAGAAGATTATGAAATTGTAGGCAAAGAACAAAATTGTAACTTTTGCCAGCACCAAACCTATGACCCACTACAGCTTCACTTCTGTCAAAGACTTCCCATCTGGCTACAAATAAGCCTGCAAGAAACAGAGTTGGAAGGAGGCAGATAACCAAGGATGGTAACAACGAGAATCTGGTTAGATGAAGAAGACATAATCCAGAGTCAAGTAGACCAGTGAAAGTATCCAAATGGAAAATGAGATGAGGTTGGATACTGTTGCAGTATTTGTGCGGTCCCACACTGCACAGGCCATGGAGAAATACGTCTCTGCAGAAATCAGTAGCATGAAAACCAAACTGGAGGTCAGGACAGTGTGCGCTATTAAAAAAATCTACTTATGATGAAGACAGTTGTGGTCCTGATCTGAATGTCATCTGGCGGGAGCAGTTTTATGGCAAAGGTCAGAAATGCTATGTGTTCTTTTTTTATTAGACACAAGCAAGCATGGCAGACCATGCAGGTTTCAGGCAGTGCATCTCACATGTTGTAAAAAATCCAACATAAAAAAATGAAAACAAAAAACCCCTCAAAAACATAAAGAAGTTGCTAACAGGGTCAAAATCCTACTGCTACACCAAGAAATTGACTAAATAGTATGTGAAATATCCATAAAAGTCTAGTAAGTACAGCTGTGATATCATTTAGGTTTAAGTGACGAAAACACAAGCTAAGGATCAATTGCACAAACTTATAAAGAGGGTCCATTTCTTTCATTGAATTAGTCACCCGTGCATCCGTGGTTTATCCTTTTCAATAGAAACATGCAAAGCATTTCATAAAAACTTTAATACAAAATGAATATTTTGAATTATGTTATGTGTTATCTATGCATAGTTAGCTGTGGAGCAGGAATAAATTGTGGAAATCCAAACTCAACAAAAGACATACCATACACGTTAGCTGTTAGTGGTCACAACCACGAGGAGGATTTGATTATTAGTCAGTGTGATATATATTCTTCCTGTCTGTAATGAAGCTTGCTTATGACACTTCTCTGCTTTGTTGAAACCTCTGGTAGCGAAAGTCCACACCTCTACGGCTTACATTTCATAACATGCTTTACAATGACAGTGTTGCGCATGCTGCAAATATTTCATTTTTCTAGTTCAACAACTGCAGGCATTCACCATTCCAGTGTGCTGAATGATATAAAGCTGAAAAATAGAAACATCAAATTTCATTTGCTAACATCCCACATTGACTTGTGTTGCTCACATCACTTCCTGTTATCTAGATTGCATTCTAACTTAGTTTGTAAACTTAGCGCAGTACTCGGTGTTGAGGGGAAGATATTCGTTATTATTGTTGTTAGGTGCCTGACTGAGCACCTCCTGACACCATACCATACCACTCTAGAAGGAAGGTACCCACATGTACTGGCATAACCTGTGACAACAATGGGACAATGGTGGTCTGGCTGGACCTCGTAAATACCTACATGTCCTTACTCAAATAAAGGTAAACAGACAATGAATGCTGCCATAGCTCAGGCATTATGCTTGACTACTCTAACAACCTCATTCTGATCGTCTGCAGTGTCAGTGAGGCTTACATTCAAAAAGTGAATCTTGGATGCACCACTTTACTCTTAAAAGTCTGGTGAATAAAGAGCCGTTTATCCATCCATCCATCCATCCATCCATCCATCCATCCATCCATCCATCCATCCATCCATCCATCCATCCATCCATCCGTCCATCCATCCATCCCTCCCAACTGCTTCATACAGCCTTTCCTTTACGTCACAT
>VOQK01002689.1:11528-22444 GCA_015052645.1 Benitochromis conjunctus
TGTAATCTGAGCCAAAGCAATAAGCATATAAATCAATGTGATTACCGTATTTTCCGGACTACAAGGCGCACCTGAATATTAGCCGCACAATTTGAAATTACGAAAAAATCCTATTTAGTTCATACATTAGCCGCACCGGACTAAAAGCTGCAGGTGTTTTAATGCTTAATTATCATATGTAAGAAAATATACACAAAGGGGATTGTCAGGAAAGAGATGACCACATGCCTTTCCGCCAGGCAAAATGGTGCCGTACAACAGCGGAACAAACCAAAACAAATCCTTTTACGATATCACAAAAATCAGGAAAAATCCTTAGAAAAACCGCACCGGACAATAAGCCGCAGGGTTCAAAGCTTGTGCAAAAAGTAGCGGCTTATAGTCCGGAAATTACGGTACTCCAAAAGCCTTTTACTATAATGATTAATGAATATCCCAGCTTGCACTTTGAACTTGTGCTTTTTATTGATACATTTATTCGGTACAAAAATAATTGGCATATTAACTATTAGCATACACTCACTAGACAGTTTATAAAGTGTACCTCTTCAATAGTGGAGCTGTGAAGATAGGCAGGAAAAAGGGGAAGACACAGCAAATGGCAGCAGGTCAGTCTCAAACCCAGGCTGCTGCACTCTGGCCATGTGGCATATGGTCACCTACCCACCCACTGAACTAAACTGGGGCCTGTTCAACTGATTCTAAAGGCCGATGTCTAATCAGCCAATCACATGGCAGCAACTCAGTGCACTTAGCTGTATAGACATGGTCAAGATGATTTGCTGAAGTTCAAATTGGGCATCAAAATGGGGAAAAAGGGTGAATTAAGTGCCTTTGAATGTTTCGTGCTTATTGGTGTCAGAAACTGCTGATCTGCTGAGATTTTCTGCACAGCCGTCTCCAGAGTTTACAAAGAATGGTCCGAAAAAGAGAAAACATCCACTGAGTGTCAGTTCTATGGATGCAAATTCCTTGTTGATGTCTGACGTCAAAGAAAAACACCCAGACTGCTGAAAGGACAATGACAGTAACTCACATAATCACTCTGTACAACCAAGGTATGCAGAAGAGTATCTTTGAATGTATAGTACGTTGCACTTGTACTTGTGGTACAGCAGTAGGCGAACACAGCAGGTGCCACTCCCGTCAGCTAAGAACAGGAAATTGGGGAAATTCACCAATACTGACCAATAGAAGTTTGAAAAACGTTTGTGCTGTTGCTTTGAGCACGACAAACAATCCTCCGCAGTCGTCACTCAGAGCATCAGAGAACCCTTGGCATGTGGCAGGTGACAAATTTGCAACGGCTTTGTGATGTAATCACGTTAGTATGGACCAAATTTTATAAGGAATGTTTTCCAGCACCTCGTTGAATCTGTGCCATGGAGGGGTCGACCAGTACTACAGTTGCAGGGTGCACGATCCAGTGAGTGTTTGTTCGATAAGTCGGAGTAATGATGCTGCATGTTAAGCTTTAGCATGTAGAAATAATACTTAAGGGAAGCTATTAACGTGTTTGACTTCATACAAAACAACCCGGTTTATTCTGAACATGAATGTCTGTGGTCACATGTGCAAAAAAGAAAAATCAAATCTCTCAATATGACACTTGAAATAAAACACTAAAGGAAAGTTAATGTTGTGGAAACAAACAAGCCTATCAGTAACCACCTTTCTAGATGGTATCTGCATCGTCAACAATCCGTCTGTCGTCTTCTGGCTACTTTTCCCGGGAGTCTTATTTCAAGCTCCTGGCCTGCGGTTGTTGTGCAGCAGCGTATCTCAAATCACCATTTAGATGACGCTGTAATGCAGTCAGGCCATTTGTACTCGTGTCACTCAGCTGATTTACTGTTCAGACCTTGTTAACCTCACACTGTCTGTGGAAATCTTGAAATTTGAGATTGTTTTTTTTTTAGGATTATTTTCAGGATTTAGTATTTTCACCTTTTGATTTGCCAAGGTTTAATCTGATGGTTTCCTGTTTTGCTTGGTTATACTGAGCTGTAGAAAAATCCTCCTTAAGTATTTGGGGAGCAGGTGCTTTCTTCAAGGGCACCTGCGTGAGTTTTACACCAGCGTCCAAACGGTGCTGTACCAAAGGTTCTGCCTCAAGTGGAGATTTCAAAGGAAGGTGTCGATGGAATTATAAGGCCATTGCTCCCTGCCAATGTAAGCCGAAACACAAAGCCATCGATCCTGTTTCAGAGTTTTATTAATAACAAGCTTTTGAGTCCATCTAGTGCTGCTAATGCTTGGTTTTGAAGCAGGAAATCGTTACTCCGATTTCAAAAACATATGCTCAAAAATTGATGTTCTTTCCTGGACTTTGTGTAAAATGGCAGCAAATGCAAAATCAATAGAATAATAAGCGTAAACTTCCTGTGTGTACTGACTATAATATAAACAGGGCTGTTTGAAGCTACATCTGAACAACAACTAAAACGTCAGTCGAGATGAAGGCCGAGCGAAAAAGAAAGATTCACTGAAAACCGGGAGGTCTCCTTGTTATTCACGAAGGGTATTCCTGTGATGTGGTGATTGCTGTCTTGTTTTCATCTTCCCAAACTGGTCGTAATGCAGATCATTTCTGGAGTGCTGAGGCAGCTGATGGATATGTGCTCACATAATGGTTTCTCGAAGATGACCTATGAGGTCGGCTTTTTTCATACACAATTCAATTTCAAGCCAGGCTCGGTATTGCACTACAGGAATCACCCTCTGGCGTGCTGTTGTAGAGCAAGGCTGACAAACATATGGCCCAGGGGCCAGAATTGGCCTGCAGAGGCCTCCAGTCTGGACCACTGAACACCTTTGGAAAATATAAAGGAGGGGGGATAGATTTGGATTTTTTCACTGTATTTTCAGATGTTTAATAGCTTTTCCTCCTGATGTGGCCATTCATACTACACCAGAGTAAATAAGTAATAGATACACCTTTAACAGAAAATTTCAGTTTTTTTCACTGTCTACTATAAAAATGTCAATTTTTATGGTGCGTCCACAGTAAAAAACGAAATAAATCAAATTAAAAATGAGCAAAAACTTGAGCAATGAGCTACCAGAACCTTTTTCTGTAGTTTAGCGCATTAATTTTTTACAGTTTAAACCCAAAGACTCACGCTGACAGGTTTCTTTCAGCAGCATTTCTTTATCATGTAGAAAAATGAAACTTTTTTTTTCTTATGCTAAGATATCTGAAGTATTCAAAGTGTAGTTTTTTTAACACTTTTTTTTTTTTTTACACTGACAGGAGTTTCACTGGTCTGGCCCAGTTAAGGTCACGGGGGCTGTATGTGGCCTACAGTGTAGAATGAGTTTGACATGCCTGTTGTAGAGAAACCCACATTCCTAAGAGGAAGCAGTACACGACGTGCAGCCGTACGTGCATATATAAAATGAGAAAACTCTTTGCAGGGATTACTTTAATCAACCTTGTTGCTTGTTTGATGCTGAAGTGTTACATCACACTTTGATAGATAAAGAAAGATCATCAAGTTTGCAAACGTCTTCATTATTGAAACTGCGCTGATGTGCAGTCACTTTGTTAGTCTTGGGCTGCTCACTGTTTATTTAGAATATCCTTGTCCACACCCTGCACAGCGTCATCCTAATAAGGTGTTGACAGTCCGTGGAAAGTCCACGGGCTCCTTTAATGATGCTCGGTGCATGTATTCTTATGTTCAGCTGCTCAAACAGCACATTTCTTAGTTGTTTTCTGCTCCTATATCATTTAATACTAAGAAATCAGTATCAGTGTTAGTGTAAGTGTTCAGAAGAAAAGGCAGACTGTGTGCAGATAACTTATTTAAACCCTTCACTCGGATTCATTATATATTGCTGGGTAGCCAACACTTTCGATTATATATTGCAAGTGTTGGCTAATGACGGCAAATTGTCCAACATGGACGTGAAAGCACAGGCATTAAGAGCAGGAAGCCAGCATTTAAGGGCGCCATTTCTGTTGAGTGGCAGATTAGGGCTTCGTAGTGAGAGGAACGCATTGACTCGTGCTTTTACTTCTCCAGGGGGGCCTGTAATAAACTCCATCTTTTTTCATGAATGGCATGAGAGTTTATTACAATCTTAACCTGAGGTGGTCCGAACACTAATGCACGCCTAGGTGAGTAATGCTCTTTGCAGCTAAATGATTTTAAAAACAGGGCATGTCTGCAGTATAATAGTGAAGCCAGCGGCACAAGATATTACAAATATAATATAATCTCTAAAAATCCACACCAGTCATTTATTTAATATGCAGAAGTGAAACAGCTTTTTTTTTTTTTGCAAGCACTGTGCTCAGCTTGGTCTCTTAAATGCAATGCAATTATAATAATTTAGTCTTGTAAAAGCAATGAGTAGAAATTACCAAGGGTTTAAAATCCTCACTGAGTGTCCCTTGAAGTACTAATCCACGGACATTCTGGTAAGTGCCTCTTCAGATTGTGGGCATGTAAAAATTTTTTTTATAATTTTAATGACAAAATTAGTAGGTATTACAGTTGTCTCCTCCAGTTTTCCCTAAGCACCTTTTTTTTTTTCATCTTAAAAAAAATCCTAAATAAATATGGAGCAAGAAAGAAAGAAAAACACAGAGCACGGGCATTATTATGTCATTCTAGGCATTAAAGATCTGAAGACCATTTTGATTTTGTCCTTTGCTCCTGATGATGATGATGATGATGTGCAAAGACAAGGTTTACGACAGAGCCACGAAACCCTAGTGGTGCCGAGATTCTTATATGGCATCAGTTTCAGTCAGGGCTTTGGACACACAGACCACTCTGCAACATCTGTTGCTTTATCTCCGCTGCCATAGTGGACGTGCCTTTGTTTGCACCTTCATCTCTCTTCTTTTTTTCCTGTCCTCTAAAGCAGCGGTATACTTAGAACAAAGAGGGAGATCCATCGCTAACAGCTTTGATGAATTATCTGTAGCAAAACACCGCCAGCTTTCTTTGTTTCTTTCTCGTCATCTCTTGTCTTTCTACCTGTTTGCTGGTTTCTCTGTTTGCCCTCTGTCACAAAGCTGCCCTATACTTCGCCCTGTGGCCTGACCACAGGCCCTGGGTTTTCTCCTTTAAGGTCACTGCCTGTCTTTATTTCTTTCAGCGCAAACACACGCTCACATATCCATTTCTTTTATCTCCTCGTGGTAAATAGGGGAAATATTCAGTTTCTGGTTATTGAAGGGTGTTCGTTTGATACACTGCACGTTTGTGCTCTCAGGAATAGGATGTTCTAACTGCAGCCTTGATACTATTTTGGCCCAGAGTTAGAGATAGAGAAAGATACAAGATTCAGCAAACCTTCGAGCAGAGCAGAGCAGAGAAGAGGCAGCATGGCATGTGTGTGTGTGTGCATCTGTCTATGAGACACAGAGGGAAAGGGCAGAGTTCAGGTTTGGCTATATTTAGAGTTGTTCCTTGGTCCCCTGAAGATATACACTGCTATGCAAAGCATTGGATCTGTTTATAGGATGCTTCTTCTTTTTTAGATCTTTTTGGATTACATAAGGGCTTTATCTAAGGACAGACACATGTGCAGATGTTATCAGCTTAATGATTTCACTGAGGAGTTTGTTCATATGCAAACTTGGGTCATTGTGACAGTGTGTTTTTTTTCTTTCTTTTTTAGTTTCTGCATACATTTTCTGTCATTACAGGAAATTTACTATTTTGAATATGTTCAAGTTGTTAATTATTTCTATCTGTTTGGGAATTCACAAACAGTTCAATAAGGAGAGATCATTTGGAAAAATTGAACATGATTTGTTGAGAAATGAATCAGTTAATTATGAGGCAATTAAACTTCGATGACCCGTCATGGCAGAATGAAATTCCAGCTGCGGTAGGATTTAGGACAGGTCTCCCGGGAATCTAGACGCCGGTGGTGAAGACGAAGAGTGAGGCTTGGATGGAGCTCTAGGTGTCTTGGTGAGGTGGAGATGGCAAGGTGGTGTGTTGCAGGAATGGCATTTTGAAAGGGAGAATGA
The DNA here is from genome assembly GCA_015052645.1 of Benitochromis conjunctus. Lineage (NCBI taxonomy): Eukaryota > Metazoa > Chordata > Actinopteri > Cichliformes > Cichlidae > Benitochromis > Benitochromis conjunctus. The sequence goes on from VOQK01002689.1 coordinate 17,524, forward strand.
CGGAGAGCACAGAATGAAACCATGCAGAGTGGAGGCTGATTGGCTCAAAGAGGGCGGGAAGATGATTGGACTACAGTAATGATGTCAGTATTGAGACTGTCTGTAACGGCTGAGCAGCCGGTGTGTTTGTTAAACGGACCCAAATGCAGACACTGAAGGAGACGGAATTGAGTTGTAAACAAAAAGTGAGACATTTTATTTAGGCTGATAAACATGAAGAGCAAAATAAGGCAAAGGCGAACAGGAGCGAGAGCTAACTGAAAAAACCCCAAAAAACCTAAACTGGGAAAACTAAAAACTATGAAAACTGTGACAAGACGGAGGTAACTACAGAAAACTATGACTCAACTATAACAATTGAGATGACTAGGATAACTATGACTACTATGACATGACGTAAGGGGAGGATGAAACACAGAGACTAAATACACACAGGAGGTGATGAGGGGAAGTGGAAACACACGGTGAAACAGCTGACACAAATGAACATAATGACATCACAGGGGAAGAGTTGAATAAAGAAACACAAGACTTTCAAAATAAAACAGGAAACATGGAGAGACGTAGACATGACAACACAGGCTTGACAACATGAAACACAAGTCATACTGACACAGAGGACAAGAACAGACTCACACAAGGGGACATAGATGAAAGCCTAAACTAGAATAACACTCAACTAAATCCTAACTGATAACACCAACACAAGACTGAACATATTTTCAATGCAATATAAGAAGTAAAAAATACAAAATGTACTCAAAATGCTGGGGCACAGACCCAGCTCCTGACACTGACAGCGTGTGAAGGTGGTAGTGATGTAATGAACAGCCAAGCAGGCAGATGACTGATTACAGATCTTCCTTATTAAACTTATGCATAAGCATCATTATATGCTGTAGGAACCTTCAAGTGGGTACTAAAAACTTGTGTAAGACTGAGGCACACTAGTCGTTCACTGATGGTTAAAAATAACTAGAAAGGGGGAGACAGTGCTGTAAATTGGTAAGCTTCAACAAATGAATGACTACATCTGCTACAGCTTAGCAGACAAATATGTAAAAGTAAACAAATATGCAAAAGTAGACAAATATGCAAAAGTAGACAAAATGCATTGTGTTAAAAATTTCAGGTCTTAAATATACACTATCTGCTGCAGATTTGGCTTTAGACCAGAACCGCTTGAGAATAGGAAAACAAGCGCATCTCAACCATAGACTGTATTTAAAAGATGGACAGCCACCGTGGCACCGCACTGCATTCTGGCTGCAACTTAATGCAGGTTAGCTTTTTTGATCTATGTTTGGATGAAAGCTTGGAGCACTAACAGTACCCAAATTGTTGAGTTAACCAACCAAACCTTCCACAGAGTTCTTATGAAGGGGGAAAAAAATCCACAGGGACCAAAACCTTTTGGATGCAAACATGCTTTTTGACCCTGTGAGGTTGGGCATGTTAACATGTGGATCTATGAAGATCGACTTGCTTTTGGAACCAGCATCAAGTGAGCTCTTGCGGTTTTCTTTGCATCTCTCCTTGTTAAGTTTATTTTTCAGCAGTTGTCACTTGCTGTCAACCAGTAAAATCACTTCACCAATACTGATGAGGAGGTTTTCCTTTTTACAGGCCAAGAGGTCCAACATAAGGAATGATATCTCTATAATTTAATGTGATGCATGTTGAGGGATGCAGGGAGAGATATGTCTTCTTTGACAGTTGCCATGATAACAAACTCCAGTAATTACCCGGGAGGAGTCGTGCTCAACTCATGTGTAAAGGCTGAAAACATTTTTGTAAGATCAGCGGTAATGTGACGGTGATTTAAGTTGTCTCCTCTGTTTCTTCATCTGAGTTTAGACTGGAGTCAATGAGGTACCGTATCAACTTGTAGGTCACCCTCATCTCAGAACGTCAGCAGACGTAATCGCTCATGTCAAACATGAGGAAATACACTCGTGGGCATGACGTCATTGCACTGGTTACAGCTAGTGGCATATGAAAAATAAAAAGCGATTAAAACACTTCGAGGCATGTAACTCCCAAGAAAATTGGTAAATGCCACACATTTTGGTCTTGCTCCTCATGGTCATTCTAGCCTTATCTGGAATCACAGGCAATGTGCAGAGGCATTATCTTAAAGCTTGTAAAAATAAGGTGTTGAATTAAAATAAATGTTCTGTGCTTAAGTCCATCGTCTGTCTTCTTAACTGCTCCTCCAATTCAGGGCTACAGAGAAGCTGGAGCCCGTCCCAGATGTCTAATGCTTAATTTAGGGTTTGATTATGTCTGTTTCAAGAGCTATTTGCCTACAGTGAGCCTATGGAGAGGGATATTAAACCAAGGGAAAGATGCTCTGGCGTAGTGCTCCAAAAACTGTAATTTCCCCATGAAATGGGACACTTATGGTCAATTTAGAAACACAAATTAACCCAATACCTGTGCCAAAGAGAAAAAAAAGTCACAATGTGCACAAAGTTAACAGCATTTTACATTGTGCTCATTGTGTAAGTGTCAGAAGCTTATAAATCAATAAATCACATTTACAGCATGTTATCAAACTGTGAGAAACCCAGAGGATCTTGATTAAAGTCTGCGGTCATGTAAACCTTTTAGTCAAATGCCCGCCTGTCTATTAGGAATGTTTTGATTAATGGGATAAGGCGTATTCAATGTTCAGTGAGAAGCTTAAATGTGAATAAAGGGCGCTGTTGACATACACTATAGGTTTGTCTTTAAGACCCAATTGAATAAAGTTTTAGTGATACTCTAAATGGTGAAGTGGAGCTGCTGGCTTGTGAATGTTTGGGTTTTTAGATTTCCCTGAAAGCCTCTCACCTCGCTTCCTGTTTTTTTTTTTTTCCACAATCAATTCAGAGCAGCTGCATTAAGATTAGACTAATCCATCATGACAGCCTGCATTATTTATCACCTTAATTCCCATTGTGCATTTGAGGGAAATGCTGTGTTGTGCTGCATAGTTCTAGTGTGTTTGGTGGTGAATAAGGTAATGTTTGTCAGATTTGTCATCCTGCAGGGACTGTGTTGGAATATGTTAATCTCAGTGCTTACAATAAGGATTTATTACAAGTATTGCTTTTAAAGTCAACACTAATGTTCAGTCAAATATGTCAGTGTTTTAAATACTGTTTCGATGATTGTTGTTCCCTTGCGGCAGTGTTTCACAACTCTGAATCGGGATTAGGCTTTCATGGGGATTTTTGTGTACACGTTGCTCCAACAATACGCATCTTTTCTGTACAGGACAGCTCCTAAACAGAGAGAAATGCATACTCTGACACCTGCACGTCATGAGATAATAGGCCCCTCTTCAGTTCCTGATTGCGTGCTGGTGCCCATTATGTAGCCCAAATCTGTCCCACAGTTTGATAAGGGGATTTGAGGGCAGGAAGAGGACCGACTGAGCAGTCGCAGGTGGGATGACGTCCATGTTCCTGCTGTCACGCTTACGTCATGAGAGAGTTGCCTTGTATCAGCTGGGAACTGAAGCTATGGCTGCGAGGCATCGCAGAGCTTTGCTGACTATCTGGTTATGTGCTCTTACGTGTTGAATCAGATCCTGGATTTGAATATGTACCTTCCTGCCATTAGCCCTAACTGTCAGCCTCTAGTAGTAACTCTGCTTTGCTCATCAGTGATGTCAGTTTGGTGATTATGCTACGTTTGTAATCCGTAACAGAAAATGTTGTAATGATGAGGTGTTTCGTTATTGTTTGAGCAACTAAAGCAGTAAATTGCATTTTATTTTAGGTAATAGCAAACACTTTTCTGGGCACAGTTGCACTTTATTCAGCACTCTGCACTTAGAGAAAAACTTTTTCACATTAGGAAGCATAAACTTTCACGAGATCTCTTGATTTTTTTTATTGATTGTTGAGCGTTTTGGTGGTTTGTGTGGTTCTGTCTTCCGGGTACTCGGGTGGCAGTGTTAGCAATGAATATAATTGATTAAAGTGTGGTTAAAAAGTGTGGGTAAATGTATTTGTGCATGGATGGGTGTCTGATTTTAGTGGAAAGTGGACTCGGTGTAGCCCTTAATCACCTGTTTTCTCCTTTGTCCTCTCTGGGGTGTTCAGGCAGGTGTGTCTCCGGGGATCTGGACACTATTTTAAAGTTCCAGGAGAGACTAGGGAGTACATCGGGTAGGGGGATTGTACTTGTGTATGGTGTTGATAACAATTATTATCTCTCAGCCATAAAAGGCCGGTGGAGGACTGTTGCCATCCTGCCGAGCGGGCAAGTGGCCACGTGGGCGAAATGGACACCCAAGTTTGTAAAGTTGCATAATGAAGCAACACAGGAGTTTCAAATTGATACCATACAGTAGGTGTATACGTTAAAAATATCTGATGAATTAGAATCTCAGTGACGTCCACTTCAAGGTCAAGGTCAGAAGAATAATTTTAGAGCAAGGCGACTTAGGATTTTGAAATTCACACGATTGGCTCAGGGTTACTACTGGCCACCGCCAGTATTTTTATTACAGTTTATATTATGTAAAATTATATTGCATGTTGGGAAATTTACCTGTTCATCAGCAGCAGGGTATAAAGGGCTATCTCAGCTCAATTAGTGGTTGCTGAGGGTCGAAGCCACTAGTGCTTTATAGCCCTGCCATGTTGAGCTGTGTACATGAGGTGCATGATGGATAAAAATAATGAAATTTGGTTAAACCTGCCACCGCCTGCAATGATTGTAGCTTAGCTGCTTGAACATTTGTTCTTCACAGGGTATATATATATATATATATTTTTTTTATTTTAATTTTAATTTTTTTAATATTCATGCTTTTTATCTTAAACTGTTCAGCACTTTGTTTGAAAGCGCTTTATAAATAAAGTTATTATTATTATTATTATTATTTCAGATATTGCTAGCTATATATCTATATATAGATATGGAC
>VOQK01002691.1:10011-23551 GCA_015052645.1 Benitochromis conjunctus
TAGTTGACTACTCGTAGCTCTGTAGCATTTCCATTTACTGACATTTACTCTGGCTATGAAAGGAAGAATGGTCTTTAAGAAATATTTGCATAAACATCTGAGTACATCGACTACAGCATTTACTGAAGCTTGATGCTCACAACACCACACCACTTATTTGTTTGCATGTGACTGCTGTTGTTGTGTTTTGCCAAAAAACTTTTAGAAAAAGTTCTTGATTACAGCCTTTCAGCTGAATGATGACTCTTTCTCCAAGCCTAGCCCGTGTTTGCGTGTCCACCTCTTTTCATTCACTGCAGCTCTCTGAAATATTGAACCAAACTATTTTCTCTGAGGTGTGGGAGTTAGGATGAGCGATCTCTGTTGACCAAGACCGATAACTGTTGACGATCAGAGAAGAAAATTACAGTGCAGAAGCACCAGCTTTATCAAGTGCGAATGCATGACAAACCTTCCTGTATTTCAGAAAGTGGCAGAAAATGTGGCTAAATGAGTGCATCTCAGTCATGATAGAAGTCTCTTTGTTATGTAATGAGCTAAATTATAGATAATACGGTTCTAGAAAATCACAGGGTGTCAGTCTCTCCTGTCATTTCTTCTTACCCATCCTGTGATTAATTGTTCTGGGCTCGAGATCAACTCTGACCCCTACTGGTGTGGATGGAGCTGCTTTGTAATAAAGCTCTCTAATCTTTATGTGAACTATGACATTACATGTAGATTGATACTTCATAATAACATGACAACAAACAGCTATTAAGTTTCTCAGTAAAATGAAGTATACTCTGGAAAATCGTTGATCGGGCCAAAGTATTTTGTTTCAGCGCACTTTTCACCTTTACTCTACTATCGCATACATTTGGTGCTTAAATGGCAGTATGAATTAGTGAATTATTCAAACACCTTCAAGTGATCTACAAGCTTACAGACTGTGCTAATTCATAATTCACAGAAGGGCTTATAGTTCTGAACCAGAAGGTTTCCTCTTACTTTTGAAGAATCAGTAATTACATTAACCTCTTTTTCTTTGCAGTTATTTCACAATGACTCTCAATCAAGCGTGTGGGTTGTTCCACAATTAAAGTTACTGAGCACAACGAGGTCTGTGGACTATATGGCAGCATAATATTAGTAGTGACTGACTGCTGTTTTCATATCTATATCTATCTATAGATAGATATAGATATGTAGATAGAGATCTCCATCCATCCATCCATCCATCCATCCATCCATCCATCCATCCATCCATCCATTCATTCATCCATCTATCCAACATGAGGAACATATGCTTATGGCCCATTCTTTGTGCCATAGATTCAACAAAATGCTGGAAACCTTCCTCAGAGATTTTGAAATGATTTGAACGTTATCATTATCCTACTGGGAACAGTGATGGGAAGATGAGTACACCTTGATCGTAAAAGGATGGAATGGTTAGCAACTATACTCAGGAAGGCTGTGGTGTTTAAATGATGCTCAAATAGTACTATGTAGCCCAAATATGCCAAGAATATATCCTATACTCTTACTCCTATAACACCAGCAGCCTGAACTGTTGATTCAAGGCAGGCTGGAGACATGGTTTCATGTTGTCCACGACAAATTCTGACACATAAGAGAGGTCACATTACTTCTACTTGTAATTATGTTTATGATTTTTACTCAAAATAAGCACAAGGTTAACTGTGTCTAAATTTTTTGGCATCCAGGTAATCTGGAACATAAATTATTTTAGACCAAGTGAAGTTTAGTATATAGAAATTAAAAACTCAGACATTGTTTGAATGCATTTTTAAAAACTGGCACTTGTCTAGCTGAAGTCATGACTATACAGCCTCTTTGCTTTGTTCAGAGCAACATTAAGGTTAAAATTAATGTTGAGACTTCCTGAGATCCACAGAATGGTATTCATTTGTTCCAAGCAGGGAGCTGTGGCCGCATAGCATGTTGTACCAGTAGCCTACAGCTGTGAGACTCATCTTGCACTCACATCATGTGACTGCCTTGCTAAAAATAAGCCTCTCTCCACGCGTGATGTGGATGATACACAGACTAAGAATAGGCCCACTGGAGAGAAACGACATGATAGTAAATCACCAGTGAAGCAATGGCTGCAGTGCAACAGAGAGGAGGATTTAATAACTTGGCCTTGAAACAACGCAATATCAGTGAAGCTCCTGACAGTGTAATTTGCTCAGCACAGCCACTGCTTGGTGTCTGTCAGGTATGCATGGCTCTGCATCCGCTCCTACCGGCAGACTTCTCTGCTAATTGACGTGAGAAAGGACAGAAGACAAAAGCAGTAAATGCAAATATTTCTAATAACTGTTTCGAAAGCTTACTGGAAAAAATACAATTCTATAAAATCTGATCCTGAAGCAAACTGCCTATAGCTCACCTAATCGACTGGCTTTAGAAAGGATTGCTGGTAGATTTGAGGTGATTCAGAGGTGCAAGGAAACCTGGTTCACTCTGCAGCAAGATGAACTCAAGTCTAGCAGACTACATTTAAGATATTTTTTGATAGGGTAGCAGGAGGGAGACAGATGCTCGGAGAAGAGCAGGACCTTGACCTGGAGGTAAAGAGCTGTTTGTCTCTTTGCAGAGTTGGATGCATGCAACCATGTTGTGAATTCGTCAGCATAGTGTGGTGCACTGACCTGGAAGAATGAAGGGAGGTTCAAGAGTTGGTCACCTGAATATTGGATTACGTGGAGAAGTGAGGGTGTAATGTGGCCGAAGGTTGAGCAAATAAACATGAAATCTCTGCAGTAATGAGGGATCTGGGATAGGCATTAGCACCAGAGCGCTTCGCTGTATACTGTATTTTGCAGCATTTTTGTTTTCCCAGTCTTTTGCTTGGATAATTTAGGCGTTGGTAGTACATTTGTGGACACAGCTGGTGGGCAGTGTGTCTGCTCGAATTTGCAGAAATTTGCAAATTAATGGTTTTTTTTTTTTTTAAGTTGAGTTTGCTTAGGAGTTAGTTATGTATTCTCAGTGGAAAGAAAAGCTTGAACAGTTTAATGGAAGCTGACTATGAAGTGTAATCCGATAGAACTGGAGCAGTGTTTAATTCCATGTTCACGCAGGTAATTTTAACCTTTTTATTATTACTGTTCTAACAACACCCCTGAATTAACAATAAGTCAAGCGAAATAGATTATTACATCAAAACATGTTTTATTGTTTAGACTCTGGATCCCTGCGAACATAACACATACTTAGAAAAACTATAAGGGCGTTTTTACACTGAGCAAAATCTAATGTGATCTAAGATTCACATACTCCACAAAATGTCTTTATCTTTCTTTTAAAACTTCTTCATAGCTTTTTTTTTAGCTGTTTTTAATCACAATAATAATGGTAATAGTAATTTTTATTTCTGTTGTTATTTACAGCTTTTTGAAAACGGTGGAAAAGAAAGGTGTTTAAAAGGTGTTTGTTTAAACCTTTTACACATAGACAAACATACCCTTTTCCCTGAGTTTAGACTGAGTGCCTCTAAGCTCAAACAGCCTGTGAATACATTATTCTGCTTTGCTTTAGGGAACAAATAGACTATTGTGGAGGGATGTAAAGACGACACGAGAGATCCCAATATTTTACTCCAACTTTAATCACGGCTTCACACAACTGAACATTCAAAGTGCCAAAACTTAACCCTCTCACTTCCCCTAACACTGGGTGTGAGTGGAGCCACCTGGTGGTTTGCCACACTATTATTATTATTGTTATTTCTTTGTCATGTATTAATAGATGACAAAAAAAAAGACAAATATCCCAGTTTTCAAAAAAATGTTTCATCCAACCAATAATCAAGAATCCTTGCTGACCAAAGTAGCATATCTCACAGCTTTGGATTCTTTCAGTCAATCACATGTGACATCAACTTACTTTTTGGCTTTATAAAGGATCACGTGCAGTGTAGATCATGATCCAGTACCTTGTGTATCACAGATCTACCACAAATTGCTGTAGTTTGAACAGTGTTAGCTATGCAATATGCGTTACATGTACCTCTTAGGTGTGCAAAGATGCATGAAGAGTCACTTCACATGGGACTGGACTTTAGCATAGCACAGCATTGCAGTGTAACAGCCATTTTATACATTACCTTTAGGCGCCATATGGGAAGCTGTCACCCGTCTCACGAGGAGGTAGGCACGCAGCCATCTCGGCTGCTACGAGAAGACTCTGTGCTCTCAGGCAGGCATGTATCATTTATCAAACACCTGAAAATGACTGAGCTGACAGACTGCTTGATGTATGATCATGCAATCACAGGTGTTATCATATGTTGCTGTGGAGGTGTTGATGCATGACTGGGTTAAGCATCTTTAGGGCAAGTCGGGTGATAACACTGGTTGGAGGCCTGGGTGCACTGATAAAAGGAGGAAGCTCACCTAACTACAGAAACGATCAAAGTTGCTGCAGTGAAGGATGAAATGAAGGACATTTCTCCAATAGCTGTTTACAATTAACTGATTTCAGCGATAAACAGTTTTATATTTAAAACTTGGAGGACTATCTTTTAAAACGAGTTAGACTATGTTTGTGACAGAACTATGCACGGCTGTGCCATACAACATAGTGTCTTGTAAGGATGTTTGCTGCTCTGTGTTTACGTAACAGACTAGATCCTATCACTGCTTCCCATTTAGTCAGTGATGTGCTCATTGTATTTGGAGAATTGCCTCACCACGTCTCCGCTTTAAGCTTGTTGAACAGAACTCAATTTTACCACAACAATAGGGAAAAAAAGCGGTAGGAGATTCAGAGGTGGGAAACATTGTGGGATCGTTTGAGCTTTGTTGATTACTGTGTAACAAAAGTGGTGTTGTAGTTGGAAGTCAACAAAGGATATCTTCATTACTCATATAGTGTATAGCATTATGCCTATATGTGTTGAGCCACCTCTCGTTTCTTTATGTTAGATTTCCAAGGAGCCAGACTTTCTTGTAGCTTTTTAATTTTTTTTATTTTTTAAAGTGATCTCGAGCAGCAGTTCATTAAGCTTTCTGAATGTCGTTCAACGTCTTTTTTCTTTGGACATTGGCTGCTACTGCAAATGAGCAGTATCCGAAACTCAAGTCCTTAAGAAATGAAAAAGGAAGAGAAATTGTCTCAGTACTCAGGTGGTTGTCAAGAAGCCAGTCTTAATGAATGGAAACAGTTGAGGTATGCCAAACAGCATAGGGTAAATAAATGACAACGGTTGTTGAGTGATGAATCAAAATTTGAAATTTTTGGTCATCAACATATGTGGAGATGGTCAGAGTAGAGGTACAACAGTGAGTGTTACAGCCGTGTAAAACACGGTGGAGGCTCAGTCATGGTTTGCATTTCAGCCAGTGGTGTTGGGGATCTTGTCACAATTGAATTACGAATGCAGAAAAGTACCATCACATTTTGAGCCACCATGCAGTTTCAGTGACAGTGATCCCAAACACACTGCCAATGCAGTAAAAGCGTACCTGGAGAGAAAACACACACAATGGAACAAAATCACTTGGAGCAGTGTGGCATCAACTTGACAGAGACTGGAACAAAGGCAGCCAACATCCAAATAAGAGCTTTGAATGTCCATCAAGAAACCATATTAAATATTGACTTTCAAGCTCAGAATTTTACAAACTATTTTTGCCTGATATTCTGTATTTCCATGTATTTCTGCAGATGTTTAAATAAATCGCTGCATTTATTTCCCATTTTCCTTTTGAGAGCTTAAGATTTGCTCAGTAGTTTTAATTGTCAGCAGGGCAAAAAGACCTTTGGTCCATAACACTCACTAAAGTACGGAAGCTGAGAGAGGACATGTATAAGAACATTTTTTTTCGTGGCGTTTTCCCGAGATTATGAGTTATTTATCCCGTTATCTCGGGATATCCGTGGTCCGGTTTTCTCGAGATAACGGGATAAATAAGTCGTTATCACGAGAAAACAGTTTTGTTTTCTCGTGATAACGAGTTAAAAATATTATTAACGGATATGGCCGTTTTCGGCTTCCGTAATAAAGACTTCCCTGATGAGATTATAGTCTCAGCAGCTACTTTGTAGTGTCACTGTATACAACTTGATGTCAATTTTGTAAACTTTTGTTCCTGTTAGATTAAAATATGTGGATAAATCTGGTGTGCTCTATGTATTGTGTAATATTCTTTGGTTTCACGCCCCAGAGACAACTTCCACATGACTTTAAATATCGATGGATATTGACAAGATTTTATTGATACCAGTGCCATGATCCATTCTGCTTGTAGGTCCAGTTCTTTATTGATTCCCTTATTGACACTCAGTCAATTTTCTGTTGAGAGAAAAAGTGGCCCAGTATCAGTGTGGCTGGTTTATTATCTCTGAGGCCGAACACAGTGTAGAAGCAGTAAAAAAGCTTGATTGTAATTCGGGTCTCCACTGCCTCGAGTTTGATGTGATTATTTTGAAATGTCAGAAAAACCATACCAACAGTGATTAAAGGACTAGATGAACTCGTAGGCATATGATTGTAATAGATTGGACAATTTGGAATTGGTTTCAGTTCTCGCTTCTCATAAAAATGGACCCACAAACAACAGTAAACACCAGCAGAAATCTCAACAACTTGCTAAAATCTGGGATTTAGTTGCCATAAACCATAATTCACCCCCAGAGTTCCAGATCCATGCCCAGATGGGTCAGATTAATGGGACATGCATAAAATTAGGAAAGCATTTTGTTTTCTTTCACCAATGTTGAAGAAGCTTATGACCTATGATTTGCAAGTGAGAGAGTAAAGTTGGTTGGCATCACCTGTTGGTTTTAAGTTTCCTTCATGTGTGTCACCGAAGAACAAATTTTGAAAGTAAACGTCAATATAGCTGGTTCCTCACCACGGAGAAAACAGTGATTGAGAGTCATTGAAGGTGTGATTGAAAGCCTTACTTTGAAAATAATGTTTTTCTGAACATGAGTCAGTGGTCCGCTAATTGCCATGATTTTTCTCAATATAAGGTTTGAGGTTTTAAGTGATGGAAGGGTAGGTAAAAATATAAACAGGATTAGTTCAACCAACAGCATACAAAACATCACTTAAAGCTGTTTATTTGCTTTACAGATCTGAGAAATTGGCAGTCGTGTCTGAGAGTTAAAGTTATTTGAATTTCAGCAGGATTATTACTCTGCCTGTCTTCTCAGAAAGTGTGTTAAGTCCATATTATTCAATAGCAAGTAAAATTCTAATTAAATATTGAACATAACACTGTAAAGAAACATCTTAATTGGTTTGTTTGTTCAAGTGTTCTCAATGGACTCTTTATTTATTTTTTTTAGGCAAAGATTATCCTGTAATCATCTTGGTATTTATGTGGCTTATTCTGCTTCAGCAATTGGTGAGTCGATGACCATTATTCATCAGGGCCTGAATATCATATTTCACAGCCTACGATATACTGCTACTAACTTAGCAGGAGCTTTTGGCTATTGGGTTCCTCTCCTGTGGAACCAGCTCCCAGATTGGGTCAGATGACCCTGAAACATCCCTAAGTTAATCTGCAATAGACTCAGGCTGCTGGGGAACCTCCCATGATGCACTGAGCATTTCTTCTTCACTCACCATTTTTTTTTTTTTTAATTTTTTTTTTTTTTATTAACTGTCAGTGTGTTTATCCACCACTTTTGCATTTAATCGTTAATAATAATTAAACTTGCTTCCTGTGGCTGCCCATCCCTGAACCTATTTCCACAGAAGGCTTCTTCTTGTTAAGGAGTTTTTCCTTCCCACTGTTGCCACTGTTGCTTGCTCATAGTCGGTTGTCTGATTGTTGAGGGGTTTGTTTGAACCTGTCTGTGTATGCTAGCAAGACTTTATGAAGCCTTGCAGAAAAGAGGAAGAGAGAACACAGCAGGGGTTTTCCAGGTTGGAAGTGCTTATGGCCCATCATTTTGGGCTGCTGTAAACTTGGGATGAACATGATTAGATTGCTGTAATTGCATGCAGGAATTTCCCACATCATGAGGGCTAGATCTAAAGAAATCTGTTGAAATAAGTACAGTACCTGCAATGCCACACTTGGAAATCAGGTGTTGTTTGAAGTCTATTTTGCAAGCATGATGTGCCCATTTGCTGACCACTGCCTGTCTGCAGCTTTCTCCATCTCTGAATAGCAACTCAACCTTTCCTTTTTTCTTTTCTTTTTTTTTTTGCAAGGAGATTTTGAGATGTAATTTCTGGAGGAGCTTTCTCATTTCTATGTAGATTCATTGGCTGCCCTTGTGTCCTGTCACCTCTGCGTGTCACCCATTTCATCTGGCCTTCTCTATTCCCAAGCATTATCATCTGCAGTGGATCTACACCTGTCATGTGGCTGTTAACAATCAGGCAACCTGACGGCCTCCCACTATTTACCCATCAGGCCCCTCTCTGCATGGTTTGGTGGAAAAGGTGCAACTTTAATCTTGATCTGCGTGCATTACCAAATGCACTCCTCTATCCTCCCCTCTGGTAGGCGAGTGTGAGTGGAGAGTGGGTGGAGAGTGCAGAGATGACACGGTGGCGCATGAGTGTCTCCTCATCCATCAGCCTGTCACAGGCTGTCGCCCGGCTTCTCCCAGAGATGCTGTCGATCTGTAAACAAGAGAAACACCAGGCTTCCTGGGGCACCATGCTAGCATGCAGACAGACGGGGCAGGGCAAGTCTCTCCTACATGAATCACACACTGGTAGAGAGCTGATTGGACAATAGCAGGGTTTTGATCAACACAGCCAGATGTGGATGACTAATGCCTCTGAAGACTACTGCATATCAGCAACCGGCCGTGTTGGGAGAATGAAAACAATCAATGGCATTGTCACATTTTTTTTAAAAATAAGGGAATAAGATGGACTGGGAGAAACTAACAACAGGTCTTTTTCTGCTTCAGTGACTTCACAAGAGCAATTTTGGCATAAATAATAAGCATGGGTGTCTCCAGACATTTATTTAGTATTTTTGATTAAGTCCTGACACTTAATCAAATAACCCCTTTTGTGTAAAGTGTATTTACAGTTTTTACAAGTTGGTGAGAACATAAAGTAAGGCTCAGGATGTGTTTTGAGATACCTGTGTGGTAATTGTTGATAAATGTCAGATTTCTGTAAAGTAATTAGTTCCTAATGGCCACATTACAAAATGCATCCTGCACCCCCTTCAACACTCATTGAGCCGAGCATTAATGAGTTATCTGCTGTATGTTGGGACATGGGGGAAAGGACTAACTCAGTCCTTTATAGCCCCTCTAATTATTTTCTGCATCACATGATTAATATTGTCACTTTGATTTTGCTCTGAGCCCATTAGATGAAACGCTTTGTGACAGAGGACACTGCTTGTAGAGCAAAGAGTCAAAAATGTTTGCTGCCCTCTCGTTTCCGGGCCTCAGAGACACCTCTGTCCTCTAGGATAGGAAGACTCTGAGCCATACTGCTGGAGTGGGGCCTGCCGCCTGTCTAGTGGGGGCTGTTGACTGGTACAGGGCCAGGGCTACAACTGGGGCCAAGCTATTTCTGAACAGGACCAGGGAGGATGCAGCTGGTGTTCCTGCTGTTGACAATGTAAGTGTGCCAGTAGAGCCCCCCCCCCCCAAGAACCAACAAGCGCCTTCATTTCAAGACAAACTGCCATTAAAACCAGTAATCACAGCACATCTCATGGCCAGAACCTTGTCTAGGAAAATACAAGGACAGGAGACTTTACCAGTTGGGGGTGTTTGTGTAAAACTAAAGATCCATATATTCCTATCACTAAAAAGCTCTTAATTGCCATGTTACATGTTACATCTCTGAATTTGTTCCCCTGGAGAAATCATTTACCACACAATTTTAGTAATAATAGATAAAGATATAAATAAAAATTGACACTAAACCCTCTGAATGTTTAAAAAAAATTACGAGTTAAAATTAAAAGACAGTGTAAGACCACGTCAAAGCGAAAATAAGATAAATGAATAAAAGTTAAAAAAGAAATGTGTCAACAATATGATGGAATTTGCATAAAAAGTCCTTCAAAAAGCTTTATAAATGAGTTTTTAACAAAGATGTATAAAAAACGAACAAAATAGAGAACCACACACGCAAAGGAAGCATGCCTGAGATTCCCGAGCAAGTCTTTCCACATTCGAGGAACCATAAAAGCAGCGGCGTGACAATAGATACTGGGTTATTGTTTTTTTTTTGTATAATCCAGAATCCAAAATGCACACCAATACACAACTTACACCAAAAAAATATGACATCTATTCAAGACCATGAATAAAGCTGCGAGAGAAATTCTTCAAGTTTTGCACAAATGTTTACTGGGACTGAAAAAATAACTGATTAAAATTTGGTGACAAGGTCACTGGGATCTTACAAAACACCTCTATTTTTCTCTTTTCTTTCCTCTTTTTTTTTTTTCTTTTGAGGTCGTGACTCAACTTTTGAACACGATATCCAGGAACACATTCAGTGTATTTCTGATTACTTGGAACGAGTGTTTATGTAGAATTAGGGATGAATCGATTTCATGTCGGTGGTCAAAGTTGAAGCTCATCGGGACAAAAAAGATTCCACCAAGTCTGACAAAATTTCACACAAATATTTAACAAGATTGAAGGACAATAATTGAGTGATAACATTGAATTAACAGTCTGTGATCACTGTCAGATTATAGTGTTCTGCTAAAACAACAAACCCAAACAACCTTTTGGCCATAATTTTAGAGCACAGAAGAACTTTGTGATTATATTCCAGTCAGACACTGAATTAGTGGTGTTTGACTTATATGTATCTAAAAATATTCATTTGATTGTCAAACATGTTAAAGAAAAACACAAAATAACCACATGTAACAAGAATCTAGGAACAGCAAACTCCTCTCTCAGCACCTGGTGTGGTCTTCTGCTCCTGTTGCTTTCAACCTTCGATGTGTTGTATGTTCAGAGATGCTCATCTGCATTTCTTGATTCGAATGAGCTGCTGTCACCTTCTTATGAGCTTGAAGTAGTCACCTAACGAAGTGGTTTTGCATTGCATTTGTCTTTCAATCATAATTTTATGTCTTTGAGAACAGTTACATTAGATGCAAATGGATCTATTGTAGATTTAACGTTAATTTGCTGTGTGTTAATATTGTCATAGTCGTATATGACCGGACTGTCATCTAGCGGTTTCAAATACACAGATTAAGTAGTTAAACTAAGTGAACTCATGGTTTGTCATTTATTTTCTCCAGTGCTGGACTTACATTTTGCTCATTTTAAATTTTAATTTTAGAAAATCATTTTCTCTTCCATCCATCCATCCATGCATCCTTTATCTGTTTTGACTTATCCTTTTTAGTCGTATCTAAGCTGATATCAGGCGAGGGTGTGGAATAATCTGGGTCAGGTCACCTGCTATGTAAAGCCCTGTGAGGGGCTGACAATCTGTTTCAGTCATCGTTGCACCACTTGAGAAATCATGCAGCCACCTGAGCAGCTTAAACACTCATACATATAAAAACAATTTCCAGTAAATTGAACCTGTGTAATCGGAGTATATCACAAAGGTCCCAGCTGATGACATCTTAATTCACATCTGAGATGTTTTTGCAATATGTTATGTACGTAAGAGCACTTATAGCTCTACCTAAGCACCACCTTTGGACTGGTTTTATAGTTTTACTGGAAACCATAAGACAGAGAGCTCTATTCATTCTGCAGCCCATCAGTTTCTGTCTAACCTTTGAGTGCAGGTGGACGCTGCTTTTATTCAAGGCTTGCATCTGATGGAAAACCTCATTTTCTGCCTGAGGCAGCCAAAAATGTTGTTATCAGCCCCTTTCCATAGTCATGAATGTTATGTCACCGGTTTACTTTGCTAGTATGTCACGACACGTGCATTTTCCCTTTTGAATTTGAAGCTTTTATGAAGCACTTTGTGTTGAATGACTGTCTATTTTAATATTAATAGTTGCAAGATTTCTGATTGAAATTAGGTAACACTTAAAAAAAAATCAACAGTTATTGAAAAATTGTGAATTAATACTTAATTAAACATTGGTAAATAGTCGTTTTTCAGTTGACTGTTAAATTTCAGTTTGTCAGTTCATCTCTTAAAAATTGCACACATTTTATAAACTGCGTTATGTACATAAATACTTAGATGATATTTTGACTTTACTGGTACATATAAAATGTTACATTATTTGTCTGTTAATAAGCCACATAATGAATGGTGATTTTGAAACTGATGTTCCATTATGGTTCAGTCACAGGAGAGGAAAAGTAGGTCAGCAGCCTCTTTGTGACTTGTAACAAATCGTTTTTTGGCTGGTGAATTTATTATTTTTTTTTCTGTCCACGACTGATTGAAAGTAGGTTTAGTGATTATCTAGTCATCTAGAGGTTGAGCATTCAACACCCTCTGGTTGACCACTTTTCCATCGCACGACAATTGAACAGCTTGCCTCATGGGAGGCAACCCCATCCAAACAATCACCGTTCCGTTATAATAAGCAAGTATAAAAAAGTAATAATCCATGCCTCTCTGCTGCAGCGTGTCCTTTGTCCTGTCTTCCTTCTTTGACCTCTAGTTACAATAAATGGTTGCCTCTCACTGGGTCTTGTTCTGCAGGAGTTTTTCCTTCCCAGTGTTTCCACGTGCTTGCTCACAGGCGGTTGTTTGATTGTTGGGGTTTGTTCTGTATTATTCGTCTTTACCGTAACAGCACCTTAAGGCAGCTGTTGTGGTGGTTTGGTGCTATATAAATACAACTTAGTTGAATTGAATAGTTAATGTTTAATGTGAATTTCTGTGTATATAGAATATATATGATACTGATTTGTGAATTTGGCAAATTTATCACAGTTAATTGCCATATTATTACAAACATACTGCATGAATTGCCAGTTTTCAATCACAAAGCAGACTGAATCCACCATACTGTCGTTTTGTAGTTGAATTGGCAGATCAAAGTTGCTTTGAAAGCAGAAACCGACTGCAAGTGCTCACTGTCTAACCTGCTTTTAATAGCTATCCAAATCATTGTTCTAGATTGGCATCTATTTTTAAAGTTTAAAAAATATCTGATGCAACTTTACATTTACAATTTCGAAAATAGACAATTTATACATCAATAATAATACCTTTAATTTATTATTAGTAAACAGCACAAAGTTTAATTACCTGTGACAATGTGAAACCTCCCCATTATGATGTAACTTGCTGTCAGGTTAAAAGATCGCTCTAATCTTACCTCTTCATTGCTTTTGAGGTTGGATTGACAACATATTCCATCACTCTAATGAAAGATTGTCCTTGGAGGTGTTTATGTGGCTTTTCTCTTGACAGGCTCAGCCTTCCTCTGGGGAAATCATCCTCCTTTCAAGTTCTTGTTGGATGTGTGTATTTGTGTGTGTGTGTGTTTGCTCATGTGCAAGGGGTCATGACTTACTATGTACTGACAAACACGCGTATACACATAGACGGTCTCCCAACGTTCCCAAGATCCTAGGGGAGTTTTTTTTCTTTTCTTTCTTTTTTTTTTTTTTTTAAGTGAACGTGTAA
>VOQK01002691.1:42338-58605 GCA_015052645.1 Benitochromis conjunctus
ATCAGAAAGGAGGTGGGAGGGGATGGCGACTGTGTTGTGGGTCTCCAGAATGGGGTCATGATTGCTTCATGTTTCCAAACCTGCTGGACCACCGCAGGCTAACATCAAACAGCCAGAACACCTGTTTCCAGACAGCGTTCCTCATTCAGTCTCTGCTCAGATGAAAGGACCAGAAAGTTTTAGACCAAGGGGAAATTGCACCAAGATCAAAGACATGGCGTTGTTTAAATGGCGGAACAGAATGATTTGAAATTGATGAGTGTTTTGGGGTCTGTGTGTGTAATGCAAAGTTTATTCAAAAGTAACACAGCTTGGTCTGTGAGATGAGGGACATTGTGAGACATGACTGAAATTGAAGCCCACTTTGTGTGTGTTTTTTTTGTTTTTTTTGTAATAAAAATACAATGTAATGCCTGTAGTGTGTGGGGAAACAAAGGGAGTAAGAATAATACTGCTACTAAGGTTGATATTCCAAAGCTGCCATCACCACAGTCCATTTCTTGCTAGTTTTGTTAGCTTTTTTTCATCTGTGTGGCAGAGGTGCCATATATTTCATAATTAATCAGAACTGCAATAATATTGAATACTATGCAGATTATTTCCTCAGTTAATTGATTTTACTGTCTATCAAATGTCATGTCATCATGAGCATTGTATTTTCTATATCGAGACTCAGCACATTGGTGATCACTGTATTACTGAAGTATATGAGAAAATGTAATTATTGTTGTTAATCCAATAATGGAATATCAGCTCATAATTGCTGACGGAGCAGAATCAACCCGATGCAGCCTCATCATCCAGAGCTGGTATGACTTGCTCGCGTATGATAAATAGCTTTGAACAAGCTACAAATAAGTCCTAACTCTATTATAATTATCTCTGTATCATATATGTTGAATTGTAGTTCTTATTGACTTTGAGTTTGAGACCTCTAGAACCATTTCTCCTCATAGCAGCAGCAAGTGGATGATTGATGCTACAGGGTGTTACCCATTGTAAAATGACAAATGATATTTATACATATGCATAAAGTAAGGTTATTTGACGCATAAAAATTCAGCTAACGTTATTATAGACCAATTCGCAACATGTTAAGTAGAGATTAAAGGATATATCAGCTGAATATTAGTATCAGTGTGTATTGGCCCTGCTGACTGATCGGTGGCCAATATTTACATGTGTCATATGAGTTTTATTCTAAAAAGAAAATCAAACAGTCAAACAAGTCAAATGCAAACAGTTGTGTGGTTTCATGGTTCAGTCACACTGAGACAAGGAAAAACTGGCTGTTGTCTGGTGATTACATTGCATTTGTTCGCATTCATTGATCAGTTGCAAGTAGCTGTTGTGATGAGCTGTACCTGGAGGTTTAACATGCATTAATGTGAATTTCTGTGTATTTAGTGGTAAAAGATTTATCACACGTTGCATATAATTATCAGTTTGACCTCATTCATTCTCAGACTGATGGTAGACTGACGCTGACTTATTGCTGTTTTATTGCCGACTTGATACACCAAAGTTGCCTTGTGGATGGCAAATGATAGAGTGGGTGCAGAGCTGGTCCCTGTCTTCAAGGCAACCATTTCCAAGGGAGCACATTTCAAGTTCATTGCACATGTTCATAATAATTTTGGTTGGTGGCTGTTCTCCAGTCACTGTTTTCCTTAGTGTGACTGTAAGTTTAGTAAAATGTAAAATGTTTTAAGCCAGAGATTTTTGTATAAATTTGTATAAAATTGCTTTAATCCGACCAATATTCTACAACCCAAACCTTTCTCAAATACACAAAAATCTTACAAAAATGGACACCAGAGTACCTGATACTAGGTACTTCATTACTGTCTGTAGCAAACTGTAATCAATGGAATTACCCAGAATGCCTCAATCCTCTGATTAAAAACTGTTGATTCTTCTGGAGAAAATCAGTAATACTCCATCAGAAGTTAATAAAAATCGGTCTACACCATCTACGCTAGAGGAACATGAGGGCATGCTTTTTGACAGATGTCATGCACGGCTTGTGTGTGTTGCTTTCTTTTACTTGCTTCATTTATTCACTTTTTATGCCTTTGCTTAATATTTTTGATATCCAAATGAAGAACTAGCCTCTAAAACAAGCCTTAGATCGAAGCAACCTCAGCAGTATAAAGCCTTCTTACGAAATCTGACTAATATACCAGTTGTGGCTGTGCATATTGTGCAGCTGGCATTTTTAGAATATAGTCATATTTTGTTAAAAATATTTTTTTAATGGTCTAATTCTTTGAAGAGGTGGCAAATATAAAGATCAATTCCCCTTCATAGAGGATGTGTCTCAAAGGCCCGTAGCTTAATGCTGAATTCTAAGGGCTCAGAAATGTCAAAATCTCCATGTTGTCACACACAGACGGATAGACACTGGCAGAATTTCATGGCATGTGTTTGAAGTGTATCCCCCCCAGAGAAAGACAACCCTGTCACTATCTGTTCACTGCCTTTTTCACTTATTGAAGATCTCAGCAGAGCGAAGGAAGCCGATGAAGCAAAAACAATAAACATATTGGACTATTCCACCACAAGTAGACATCTCCAGCTTTCAATCATGAATAAATGTCAAAAAGTCTCCTAAATTTTGCAGAACTAGCATCTAGATAGTAGTATGTGTATATGAGCCCCCCCATGTTGGTCACAAATTGGCAGGTTGTGCTCACAGAGGGTATTCAGGCAGCTGGCGTATGTAGATTAATGTGACTTGATCTAAATACAAAGGATGAATTACACCTTTCAATGAAGTGGCACTGCTGTTTGAAAATTACATTTCCAACACAGAATACAGTGTAGAGACCAAAGAAAGTGCTGCTTAGTTAAAAACCTCTTTGTTTCATTAAAGTAATTTTATTTCTATAACAGGCCTGCAGATAAAAGTTTCAAAAACCCAAGAGATGGTCCTGACAAAAGATCATAAGCTTCTGCCGCAGTGATGAGTTCTTTTGGAGGGCGTCGGAGGATTTGAAAATTGAGCAAAGACAACACACCATGAAATGCCATCGCATCAGGCAAGCACTCTGCTATGGCCAAAGCATAAAGTGTCCCGTCTTCCTTTAATTCGCCATAAAATGATTTTCCTCCCTCCCTTTATTGAGTCTACACTTGGGTTAGCAGCCGTGGTTCCGCAAATATTCATTAGGCGTAAATACAAAATCAGAGTGACTCACTGGCATCAGCCACCTCTTGCCCTATCAATTTGAATGCGTGGCATATTTGTAATTCATTCAGTTGCCGTAATGGGATCTCGCCACTCTTGTAGTGGCAACCTTCAATAAAGGCAACTGCAATAATGGACTGGACCCTTTTTTCCTCAGCATGCGCTGCACTTACATCAATAGTAATGATTTCTTTTTCATCAAAATGTAAAATTAGTGTTGTGCCTTGTTCACTTCACATTCATTTTTTTTAACTTTGGAATTCTTGCCTCTAACACATTTCTTAGTATTAGCAAGGCTTTATGTGTGACATGCATCCAGACAGTGAGGTTGTACAGTTCACCTGGTACGTAAGAGAACAAGGGCAGTGCAAGGTTGCATACTTTTAAATAGCCAGAAAATAAACCCTACGTTAAAGGATGAATTAAAGTTCATGGATCCAAGATAAATGGATCCAGATTAGTTAGTAGAAACCAGCATCTGAGAGAACAGCAAACTTTGGCTAAGCAAATGTTACTTAAGGCATTTCTGAATTCTGTCTGAATTCCATAATGAAAAAGGTTTTTATAGATATCAACTAACTTAAAACCACAACCCATTCTCATTGTCAGGACATAAAACACTGCCATTTAGTCAACGCTCCTAAAAACAGAGAGACAGGCCTTCAGTCCCTAATGGGCACTTGGTAAAGGACTTCTTACTGTCACATTTAAACTCACTGGGTAGGCATCATTTGTCAACATGCAGGGTTAATATTGTCAAGCAAAAGGCAAGTGAAAACACAGAAAGTAAAGGTTCAAAGCCCATTCTCAAACAGGACTCCTATGGCCGTCTTCTGGCTTGACAGTCTCCCGAGTTCCTCTGCGAACTCTCCTGTCTTCCAATGTGGCATTCAACGCTCCTGAAAACAGGACCAGTAACGTTAGGTGTACGATATTGCCATTGTGAGTGCACCAAAGGACACTTTTTGAAAAATTAGAAGACATTGGCCCCATGTGAAAGAGTGGCAGTATTTAACACCTTTAGATGAGGTTGGGTTTCTCAGACATCTTTGCCA
The DNA here is from genome assembly GCA_015052645.1 of Benitochromis conjunctus. NCBI lineage: Eukaryota > Metazoa > Chordata > Actinopteri > Cichliformes > Cichlidae > Benitochromis > Benitochromis conjunctus. Next base: position 46,584 of record VOQK01002691.1, read on the forward strand.
CAGTTAATAGTTTAAGCAGTTAGTTAATAAACAGGAATATAACCATCAGCAGGGGGTTTGCTGTTGGTTAGACCCAATCAGCAATATGAAGAGTCACCTCAAGCTGAAGAAAATTTAGACAAAGCGATACCCTAATAAAATAATAACCAAGTAGTCCATTGAAAGCAGCGACAGGCCCAGTTTCCAGACCTTTGTGGAGAAAACACGTTTGGTTTTTCATACATAGTTCATACATAGGTTAAAATACCTCTGAATAACTTGTGCTAAATTCAAAGATAATAATAAAAAAGAAATTAATAATAATCGCTTGTTGCGCATAGTGTAACATATTGGGTTATCGGCTAGTTAGTAACAGAAAGAAAAGACAATATGGAAAACAGTATCGCTAACAAAGAGCAGGGACTTACAGTACACATTAATAACTTCAAATAAAATAAATGTTTTCAAGAATACATTTTATTTTTTATACTTTGAAATGTTACTAGTGATACAGAGCTCTGAAAATGTCTCGGATTTCTTGGGTTAATTTGCGGGGACTGTTTAGCACCAACTGATCTTTCAAAATAAGTGACTTTCAAGTTCTTTTTTTGCATGGTCATTAAAATATAAAGAAGTCAAAAATCATACCGGGGCATTCGTCATTACTTCTGGACGGCCTGTCCAGATGTAATGACGAATGTAATGACGTCTTTGGGAAAGCTGGATTGTTTCTGGCTCGTTTTATTGGAATGGTATCGATTATGAGTTTCCCATTAAGGTCTTGTAGGAGGCAGAATCATACAGGTAATTTCAGCCTCTCTGCTTTGAAATGAAATCTCAATTGCTGATTGATGCAACGGTGACGTTGTTGGTATCTAAGAATCGTAAAACGGTTCATCCACTGAATTGAAGATGCGTGACTAGTTCTCCTCAGGTCTGCATATCTAAGTGTTCCTAAGTGTACCCCAATACTGCGTCTAATACATCTATTAGCGTTTAAGTGCTGCATTTAAAAAGGGTTGAGTGTGATTAGGAAACCCTGAGGAAGAGCACTGTATAAATGCAGTTCTTTCACCATTCTTATAATCAACCTTTTTTCACCCTTGTTGTTATCACAAATGCTTTAGATCTCTTGATGTAAACTTTCTTTCAAAGTTGAACTTATTATAGGCTTTAGCACTTTTTTAATCTTTCAGGGATTCTCCAGGGAAGGTAGAGGGATTGTGGGCAAAGATGTACAGCAGGTATTAGGAAAAAGACAAATTTGGCAGATTGTTGACAGACTCACTGAAGTGGGACAGCAGCTCACGAGGGAGTGAGTGATTTTTATCGCGTCTCTGTGCAGTTCCTCCTCATTTAGAGATGGCAGCTCTGTGAAAATGGGCCTAACGATGGCATTCAGTTGAAAATAGTGATAGCACAAAGACTGGGAAATGCTACTATTTGCTTTATATAAATTTGACTACGTGTGGCAGTCGAGAACTGCAAATCCAACATCTGTTGACATGAAAATACTATATGGATATCAATATCTTAATGGGGCCAATAACTTTTTAGAGATAAACTTGATTTGTTGGCCTGCCACCACCATTAGGCCTCACTTGTCAGAGAAATGGAGGTGCTGCCAAAAGGGACAAAGGGAAGCAATGGAAGATGGAGTGTTTATGAACAGCCAGTGATAAATTACATGGTGGAGGGTTTGATTAGCTTTTTATCTGCTCACGGGACTCTCGGGGATGAACAGAGACTGATGGGCTGCAGAGAGTTGACATGCTGTTGTTTATTTGGATGGTGCGTACTTGGCTAGAGTGTGGTGTGCCACAGAAAGATGAGCAGCAACGGCTACTCTCTCAACATGAATTTAACAGCATTCTCCTCTCCCTGGTAGACTCACTTGTCCCTTGAATCAGAAGTTATTTTAAGGTAGCCGCTCTGCCACAAAATGCTATCACAGCAGGTACATTTTGCTTTGGTGAAATGAAAATTCTGCCTTTGAATATCGTCTTTGAGCGAAAGTTGAGACCGGAGCTAGTTTGCTGACCTGGAGAGAGTGTGTGAGATTCTAGGGAGTTTAGAGTCATGATGTGATAGTAATGCCAAAATAAATACAATAGGACATCATTAATCTCTTACATTCAGTCCTTTCATGTTCATGAAGGGAAGCGCTTCTTAAACGTTCAAGGTCACCTCGAAGGAAGTGGGGAAAAAAAAGCCTAGCCTCTCATATGTAAAGAGATGGCGACTTGAAGCAGGTTAGAGTATACGTTGCTGGAAACAGAAGCGTACTGTGGGGAGAAGATCTAATGCTTATTTACACTGTGCCAGAAATAGCTGAAAGGTAATCACACATGAATAACAAGCTAAGGAAGAGAATTGTTGCAAAGAAGTCCCTGTGGATTTAAAACTTAATAATGGATAATTCCTGTATTATCCTCATAGAAGTCCTTGACTCTCTAGAATCTTAGACACAGCATGACTTGGCCAAAGCACATAACTTACTACTTGAAAACAGTGTTCTTTTAAAAGGTGATAAAAAATTAATTTGATATAAAAGATTGTGATATCTCCCACTGGCCAGTGTAGCTAGATGTGAAATGAGGGACACTGCCCACTCATGCCAGTCATACATTAAATGTACCTTTCTTAAGCCTTATTTTTTTTAAAGTAATTGGGGCCATAATTTACAAAATCATGAGGAAAGTGTTTTCTTAGTTCACTGATCAAGAGTTTGAGAGGTGTTTTCTCCTGGCTGTTCTTCATATCCAAAGATGTTTTTGTGACCATGGTGCCTCGTATTAGGAACAATGCATATTTAAAGTACTTCCACATTAACTTCCAGGTCTTAAAAGTGAAGCTATCTTTTATATGTAGTTAATGAAAATTCCTTATCCTTTCTACTGTTTCCCACTTTTTCTTGAGGGATTCTAACATTCCCAAAATAGCTGAGGAGTATATTTCCTGGGATTCTAACATTGTGGCCGTGGCTATATTCATGAATATACATTTGAAAAAATAACTTCACTTTTAAAGAAACTTCAACATAAACATGACTTACCAGAAAAAATCCTCTTGAAACAATTTTAGTGCATTTTCAGCTTAAAATACTTAAAAATAAATAAATAATTAAAACGAAGATTCATTGAAATGCCAGTTCAGTCAAAAACACATCTAAACCCCCTAATTATTGTTTTATACATGGTAATTATGTTCAATCTCAGAGTTTTCATAAGATTTGTCCGTTCAGTGCATTTACAATCACACAATGAACTGTGCGGTAAAGGGGACTGCTTGCTTTTGGTGTAGGTGATAATCAACTATTTGTGTGTTTTGCTCCTTGTTTGTGTTACTATAAAGTGCTGAAATCACAAAGCACAGCGAAACAGTGTGGTTTTGGAAATTTATCAATATGGCAGAACAACACTCCACCCTGTGTGTGTGCAGTCTGTCAGCATCCATTTCCTTCACTTAGAGCTAATACCCTGTATTGAGCAACAAGCAGGCGTGCTCACAAACAGAAGCCAGGGCTAAATAACCATGCCTAATATAACTTAGTATTTCTAGAATGGGAACCAGTGCATCCAGAGTGTCTGAAACTGTTGGACTAATCGGCCTTGATGAAAGTCAATGTGCAGACCTCATCTCTTCTCATCAATATATGGGATGGAAAACCAAAGGGCTTATATGCTGCTAAAATGGGTATGGATTGATACTATTTACAAAGCTTGAAGCCCAGACACACATGTGAAGGGAGCATTAACCTCTTATTATTTTAATAAAAACAGACGTTTAAAGCAAGTTAACGGCAGATTGAAAGGGATCAGGATGTTTGCAGGACATGAATCTGTTAATGTGCGTCTGTTTTAAAAAAAGAAAAGGGGGCCATAACCATAATTTCAACCTCTCCAAACAAACAGGCAATGTTTTTTGAACAGGGATCATTGCAGGGAGCTTTTAAACTGCATTCAAGTGTTTACTCCAACTAAACTGGCAGCTACATTACTATCCACTCCATTGTCTGTGGCCTTTAAGCAAAGCTTAACATTTAGTGAAACAGTGACAGAGTCGCATCAATATGGGTTCATTCCACCAATCATTTATGGGGTTTTCTTCCTTCTATTGTGGCTTTAACTCATCCTGATAACACCTGTAGTTTCATCACAGATTAGATTCTGGTGCAGGAAGTCGCCTATCAGCCTGTCAGATGGATGTGCAAAGCGTTAATGCTGCCAACTGAAAAGTCTGCTATTGAACTGGATAAAACATCAGATTTGGGCTTATCTGCCTCATTAAACTTTACAACCAGAGCATGTATGTTCGTACAAGTCATTGCACACTCACCACATACAGCTTGACTATTTGCTAGTCTACCAACAGCGCCACAGAAACCCTCCTGAAAGTCTTTTATAGCAGTGCCTGATGCTTCCTTGTGTTTATAAAGTATGCAAATAGTTTAGTTTAGATGTGTGTCTGCTAGTTTTAAACAACATCATAGTTCGTAATGTACTCTTCATAACTTTGCTATATGATGGATTGCTTTTTGGCTTCCATCCTCTTTATGACAAGATGCCTTCACTGTTTAAAGGCTTTCATTATGTTGAAAGCGCCACAAAATTCTGACATTTTGTGCTTTATTATTGGTGTAAAATTCTATTAAAAAGCTTCAGCGCAGGCTTCACTACCTAGCTAATTTGTCTAAATGTATTCTCAATTCTACTCAGACAGTCCTTGGACAAGAAAACTATGCAGTCTCTTAACTCAGCCTTTTAGCAGAAAGGACGAAAACATAATTCTTCCAGTGTTCAAGCCTATTTGAGTGTTTCAAAAACCTTAATAAGCACCAAAGAAAGTCATGCTTTCATCTTTGTAACCCTCTTTGAGTTTGCGGCGGTAGGTTTTATAGCAGAATACTAGAAAATATGTGAGGTTTTAGATTTTAAGAGAAGATGAACTCTTAAAACGCCGCAAACCCGTGACAGGATTAGATGTTGGACAACCCATTTTCATATCTAATTGGCAAAAGCTGCAGTCGTGGTTTGTTTATTGTGTTATAACTAGATCCCTTGACACATAATATAATAACATAATATAATATTCACCAGACGGCATGCCGCTGACAAACTCATGGATATCCAGACTATTAATAATTGAAAAGGGCACAGGTGTCAATGCAAATATAAGGGCAGGCTTGGATGCATTATAATAATGAACTGGGACACAAACAGATGGGGGACATAGAAAGAACATTTAAAAATTTTTTTTGTGAGCAACAGAAAAAAATCATCTAAAAATGTTGTCAGTGACATCTGAAAACGTCTGTGCTCCCAATTTAATGGGATGGCAGTGAAGCACAAAGGTTAAATACATTTTCAGCTTTTTCTGTGAATGATACAATCTAGTCTTCAGTGACAACTATGTTGGATATTTGCTGATAAATGAAAAATTTAAAAGTAAGACACATAAGAAACACCCTTCTTCAACTATAATATGAGTGTTTGTTATCTCTAGATTCCCTGTTGGCAACCCGCGTTAGAAACGCAATGAACACAACAAGCTAATGTGAAAGTTGCGCAGAGCTTGAAGGATTAAATAGAAAAGTAAAAGTAACAAATAGTACAGTTATTTGACAATTATCCATCAATCCATCCATCTGCCTCTAGCACTTCTAGGGGTACACCAAGTTGTTCCCAGGCCAGTGAGAGACATACTCTCTTCAGTGTATCCTGGGTCTGCCTCGGGGGATTCCTCTTGGTGGGACATGCATCACCTAGTAGCTCACCTAGCAGGTGTCCAGGAGCTCTGGTCTGGTGCCCAAACCACCTCAACTGGGATCTTTCAATGTGGACGAGTAGCAGCTCCTCTCTGAGCCCCTCCTGGATGGCTGATCTCCTCACTCTATCTCCAAGGCTGAGCCCAGCCACTCTTCAGAGGAAACTAATTTCCGCCGCTTGTATCTGTGATCTTATTCTTTTGGTCACTGCCCAGAGCTCATGACCATAGATGAGGGTACATACACAGGAACATAGACCAAAGTGTAGATTGACAACTTCGCTTTTCACACTCTGCTCCCTTTGCACCACAAAAGACCAGTACAGTGTCTGCATCAGTGCTGATGCCGTCCAAGACGATGTGCTCCACTTTTAATGAGTAAAATTCTACCACTTTATTCTATTTTTACTTGTTAATTGATACTGATCAGTATCTGTGTCTGTGAGATGCACTCATTACAGCCAATGGGGAAGCCTTGCTACCCCAATACTAATACTTGTCTTATCTCTGGTTGCAAAAAAACCCAAAATGTCGACACCAAAATGCTAAACTAAAGGCTACGCCAGGTCCCAGCACAGGGACTTTCATAATGGCGAGGGTTGAGTAGTCACTAGAAATTGTCATGTTGGCTGTCCAGACCTGTCAGCATCTTATAACCCTTACAGTGTTCTGTGACGTCTGTATGACTCCGGTGGGAAAGAGGGGATTTTTGGCACAGGGGTGGAGATGACACAGCTCTGAAGTGCTTCCAGTTCACTACAGGTAAGAGCTTCCTCCACCCAGCCCCCCTGCCCCTCTTTTGGCTCCAAAAACAAGCAGTAAAAGGTCAAATCATGCTGCCTGCCATATTATCTGCAGTTTAGCTTTACCAAAAAAATCTCAATTGACCTCCAGTCAGGTTCTCTCTCTACCTCCTAAACTCAGCAGAACGTTTTCAAATTAAAAGTATATTTTAAATATATCTATGCATTGATCAATACCTTAGAAGTATATGGGCCACCCAGGCTTCATCTATTTGTTTTCTATTTGAAACAGCTATTACATATCTCCGGGTGAATATACACTATTGCAGGACCACAGAAAACAGATGAATTACCACTGATGTGATTGTCTTACAGTGCCCTGTTTTCATTAGCACTCACCCTGTTTGCTTTAGCCTCTATCTCAATGTGATGCTCTTATCTACTTGTCATAATCAAGTGGGTTAGTTATGTAGACCTAGAATCAGGAGCATCTTCATTTAGTTAAGGAGAGCGTCTGTTTACTTTTAAAAATTCAGAATCATCAAATTTGTTGATGCATTTATTATCTCTATATAGAATGAACTGTGAAAAATATAGCCACATGCATCTAATAAGAAACTATAGCTGATGCTGATGACACACCGGGTACATTTTACAGTGCAGATAGGTTGTTTTGGTACCGATGGTTGTGTCGGTACTGAGATTTCATCTGCATTAACAACTTCTCCCCTGGAGTTTTTGGAGAAAAACATCATGTACCACCCTTGTCTATACAGACAGTTAATTAGGGTCCTTAATTTACTGTCATTCATTGTAGCTCAATATGTGTTAAATGATGACCAAGATACTGTAGCCCCCCCTGCTGTACAGGAGCATACAATGTCCCAGCAATGTTTAAGCTACGAGAGAGAGGCAGGAGAGCGAGAGCGCACCATGGCTTAATATTTTTAGGCTGCTTGCTTCTGCTCCGCTGCTTTGTAATTATGCATGCAACTGGCACACGGCAAGTTATTTATACTGTGGAATGTGTTGCCCAACTGCCATGAATCTTCTGATTGGTGCAATTGCTTTTCTAGGTCAGACAGTGGATCACATGCACACACACTCACACAGACAAATATTCCCTTTCTCGCTCCCACACAGCCAAATGCTTCCACCGGGGAAGGTGATGTGCATTATTCGCCTGGTTGCTCCTCTTCCTCCCCAATCTAAATATAAACGTGACTCATAGCAAGCCATGGCACTTTCACTGACTCAAGATGGCGGCATACCTTCAGTGGTTCTTTACCAAGTGTGACAGGTCCTCTTCCCTCCATCGACATAGTTTTCTGTTTTTCTTCCTTCCTGTTCCTTACTGTAACAGTGTTACAGTATTCTACCACCTGTCAGTGGATGGGTGATAATTCCTGTTGCCTAGGATTGATGTGTAGGTAATAAACGTGGCACTGACAGCTGTTTTGAGTTGCTTGGTGACCCCCAGGGGTTGTGATCAGGTGAGTGCTCATCTGGCGGCTGCTTTCTCTTTCTGTCTGTCTTCTGCGTCCTCTGAGCTTGGTGCGTCTGTGGCCTCTGACAAGTGTTGTAAAGGCAGCAAAGGAGACATATATAATTTTAATCATTTTGGCTCCTCAGGTGTTGCTTCGGGGTTAGCATAGGTGTGGATGAAAGTGCACATCAGCAACTGTGAAAGGCAATATAAGTCTGCATATAAGCCCTAGTTATGAATCTAAAATAATTTGTAATTTTAAAAAGAAGGCTTTATAATGCATGTTGTTTGGAAGACTGTTCATAAACCATCGCTTGATTTAGCAGTGTGCAAAGCAACCAGCTGACTGGTGTCTGTATACCTTCATGCCACATTGTACTTATATCAGATTTTAATATGGGTGTGATGCTTAGTTTATACAGTGCAGGATGTGCCAACACAATGTGAACTGATCAGACTTGCTTGCATTACATAGATGTGATGTCGTTTCTTCTTCTTCTGCCTCATGAGCAAACCATGCTACCAAGCTCAAACTTTTAAATGGAATAAAGCTTGTTAGCTACCCTGAAGTTAAGCCTTTATGGTACATACATTTTGTTGTTAATCATTATATCAGGTTAACTTGCAAACAGTCTCTGACCCTTTTCTCTTCTTACCTTGCAATCCATCTTTTCAAGCCAACTGCACTGATAAAAGAAAGGTTCCCTTACGACGTTGCTTTGAAGGCAATGCGTTGACAGTCTGAAAGGAAACCCTGTGAAACATTGTCAGCCACTACTACAGTCCAGCTAGTTATATGAATGAAGGTGGGACACCATGCGAGCATCAGAGTGTACGTCTATTTGTGCCCCTCCCAGGACTGTGCACAGGTTCCCCAACCAAATACTCCTGGTGTGATGGAAACATTAAACAGAAAATCAGGGAGAGGAGGGAGACCTTCAAGGCAGGAGATCAGGTGGAGTATAAGAGAGTCCACTACGAACTGCAGAAGTCCATCAGAGCAGCAAAGAGGGCCCACTTAGAAAAACTTGAAGGCTACTACCTCAACAACAACACACACAGCATGTGGCAGGGAATTCAAGCTGTCACAAACTACAGGGGAACCACAACAACCACAGACCCCCGAGACACCACCCTTCCAGACAGCCTCAACACCTTCTATGTCAGGTTTGACAGACTGAACACAGACACACCCTGTGACCCCACGGACACTGTCTTCCAGGTGACACACACACACCGGTCTTTAAAGTTCTGAAAAAGGTGAACCCCCACAAGACTGTGGGACCCGATGGAGTTCCTCCCAGAATACTGAAGGCCTGTGGGGATCAACTGGCCACTGATATCTTCAACTTGTCACTATCCCATGCAGTAGTCCCACTTATATTTAAATCCTCTATCATCATAACAATTCCCAAAAGACCGGACACATCCGCCCTGAATCACTTCAGGCCAGTGGCACTCACACCAGTCGTTATGAAGTGTCTAGAAAAAAATGGTTCTCGTACACATCAGCCACATGGTCCCGGACACTATAGACCCCCTCCAGTTTGCATACCGCCCCAACCGATCAGTGGATGATGCAACAGCAATAGCCCTGCACCACACTCTGCAACACCTGGAAAGTAGCAGAACGTATGTCAGGATGCATGTCTGCTGAGCTCACCGTCAACACTGGATCTCCACAGGGCTGCTGTCTCAGCCCCAAACTCTTCACACTGTACACCTATGCCTGTGTCTCCACCCAGGAAAACTCCATCGTCATCATATACGCTGCTCAACACCACAGCAACAGTGAAAAAGCCCAGCAAAGGCTTTATTTCATTCGGTTGCTCAGGAAAGCCGGTATGAACTACCGCCCTCTCACCCAGGCCTACCGAAGACTGATAGAGAGCGACCTCACCGCAGGCATCACTGTCTGGTATGGGAACACCACACAGGCAGAGAGGAAGGCTCTGCAAAGAGTCATAAAGTCTGCAGAGAGGATCATAGGAACAAAACTTCTATCCATGGACTCTCTGCACGCACAACGCTGCCGAAAAAGAGAAGGGAACCACACCATCCAGCTCAGCCTCTGCTCAGACACAAAAACTGTACGTACAATCAGAGACACAACAGAGCGGACAGCATCATCACACACAGAACGAGGTTCTTCAACAGCTTCTTCCCCACAACTGTCAGACTGATGGCAAACACAAACACTGAATACTCAACACAACACTGAAAACGCCACAGTCAGGCAAAAAAAACGCTGAACACTTAAAATAACACAGCACTACCTCACCTCATTTCAAATGTACAATGAGATAAATCACTGATTATCACTAGGAATTGTATTACCACCATCTCTGTACAGTGTTTTGTTTTGTATATAGTAAATACTATTAGTAGATTGCTCCATTCTTTGCTTTATTTCGATGTTCATTTTTTAGTTGCTTTGTTTTGACCTTGTAACAAATGTAACTTCACCTGGAGAGCTCTGCACAAGAATTCCAATGTGCATGGACTGTTGGTCCTGTACGCAAATGGCAAATAAAATTCTTGACTCTTGAATCTAAGAGGCTCATTCACTTCGGAAAGCAAATGATGAAGAGTCTCAGGTATTTTAACTTTAGTGAGGGTTTTACCTTAAGTGGCTCTTAGACCCACTAATCATGTGCATCATCACATGAGCCAAGGTGTGAAAAAGGTGTTGGTCATTATGGACATAAAAGTTTTTGGACTTAACACATTCATGGATCAAACATATTCAGTGCTCTATCTATGGCTTATTTACTGAGTGAAAAATACAAAAGAGGGGCAGTACAAGTACAGAGTACAGAGTTTCTAGTTTTACTGTTGTTTTATGTTCAGTGCCGCCATCTTGGATTGGTAACTCAGAGTATGTTGGTCTGCTCAAACTTTCTGAGTGGGAGATCTGAGTTGAGGGGGCGTTCCACAAAGAATTTTCCACCTGGGAACTCAGAATTTGCAACTTCCGACTTAATAAGAAATTATCACCAAAACTTTTGGGTGAGACCACTGTGATACCTTGCCTCACCCTATCATGTGACCTCAAGATGCAAGTGGAGGTTAAGGTGCCAAGGAGGGATCTCAAAACTGCATTGTAGTTAACTGACAGCTGATGCCATAATCCACCACCTCTGCTCAATGATGGTCATTCACAGTGGACATAGATGGCCTCTTTCACTCCTCTTTCAAAGCATCGGTCTTCTCTGTCCAAAATGTGATCACTGTCACCTTCAAATGACTGATATTTGATATGATATTGGGAGCAGATGAAACCAAAATAAATAGTTTGAGATCATTGTCTGTGCATAATCCTGGAGAGTGAGTGAGTGTGGTGGCCAGAACCTGAGAACAACACATTTTGGGAAGACAGCATTCATGTATGGTGTGGCGGCCCACTAGGGGGCTACAATCACACCCAGGTTGAGAGGAGGGTTTTGTCATGTTTTGTGGCGCGATGTGTTCAGTTTGTGTGTGGAGACGAATAAAGATGGAGTGTGAAATTGAAGCTCCTGTGTCGTTTGTGTCATACCTCCACATTGGTGGCACAAAAAAGAACTGAGAAATTACATGGATTTTGCCATCGCAAACAATACTTCTGTTGTCACAGACGACTGTGTTGCTGATCTGACTGAATGACTTATCTTCATCACAGACAAACTTGTTTTAAGTTGCGTTTGTCTGCCGAGTCCTGCATTAGGGGCCCTCTCTCTTCCAGCCACACCACCATCACATGACACACATGTGCAAGGCGTCATTTGGCTGTGCAACAACCACTGTTGCCAGTAGGTGTCACCCATGGAGTTTAATGAATGAAGACATTTTTGACACGGTGGTTCAGAGCTTCATAAAGCCTCATTTTACTGCCAACTGTGAGTCGGTGGCTCAAAAATATGATGGTGGAGAAGATTCAGGCTGTCCGTGGGGGAATGACACAGATTCTCTCTCATTCTCTCTGTCTCTCTCTCTCTCTCACACACACACACACACACACACACACACACACACACACACACACACACACACACACACTGTGTCTGTT
>VOQK01002692.1:0-14344 GCA_015052645.1 Benitochromis conjunctus
TATATATATGGAGCACAGAATGGACAAACTATGGACAAACTGTCCGAAATGCGTTGACAGAGACATTTCAGCGATTTTGAGTCAGTCTGCGCTCCAGATGGGTTAATTGTTAATCATGTTAGTCATGATGACGGCGTTAACGCGTTTAAGCTGCATAAACGCGTTAACACCGAGTAACCCCTCACACTGATTGATCTGCGTTAACTCGTTAACGGGGATTTGCCAATTTTGACCGTCAACGCAGATCAGTTTGCGTTAACGCGTTAACGCTGACAGAACTGTATATATGTGTGTGTGTCATTTTTGCTACAGCCAAGCACTCTTGCATTTAAGTTAAAAAAAAAAAAGAATCCAGTGTAATAATGTGCATTTTTATTGAGAGAAAGCAGTGCCTGAAGGCAGACTGAGTCAGTGATGAGATTTTAGATTTTAGATCATTTTTTAGAGAGCTCTTATTACAGCTTCCCCCAGATACATGTCAGCGTATTTTATTAACCTAATAATAATACAAGGAGGTCATATAGATAAGTACTGTATGGAATACTGCATTTCAAGGGCACTCTGTTACTGTTTTTCTGTAACACTATATGTTAAGATATTAGTAAAGACACTTGTAAATGAGAATTCATTAGCATTCTCTTATAGATGATGCAGCAGTAAGCTGTCAGCTCCTGGCTGCATCGTTGCTCATAAAACCCACAGATAAAGCGTTACCCCATCAGGGCAGAGTCATAGTTTAACGCTTAGATGATCTTCATTGAAAGCCGAGGTGGATCTAAACAGCATATACAATAACTGAAATGAGATCTTTGATGGGGTCAAACTTTGCTTATCATCCTAGTCCCCTTGAGGTCTGCCTTCTTTTCATTGCGACAGAGAGCACTTTCTTTGATAAATGAAAACTTCAAAAGCGCAACAGGGGGAAATACGTAGCAGTGCAACCCTGAGCGTGGCATCTCTAATGAAAGCTGGCTCTATTCTACACAACATGTCCTCAGGCCATGGGCATGGAACTAATGTCCTACAGTTTAATATACCTCCAAGTTTCTGTGTTTGTGTGAATGTGACTGGTGTGTCCTTAGCTCCATAGCTTTACCCATCAGTCTGTTTTGCTCAACTGGCCTCTGTCCTTTTCGCTGTTTCCTCTTTGTGTCTGTTTGTCCCATCCACCCCAACAGAGACCTCCTGTTTCCCTCGTATTAACAGCCCATGCGTGTCCACGTTGCCCAATCCTTTATTCTGATCTTCCTCAATAGTGTTCCATCAAGATCTTTTTCAATCTGCAGGTAGCAATTGAGCCTGTGATTGCGTGTGATTGTATTGTTGTGGACGAGACATGAGCCGGAATAAGACCGGAGCTGTCTCCCCGCTGTCATCCTCAGGTGCCGTTAGTCTTATGGCTTCCTCTTTTTTTTCTTCCCTCTTCCCTTCTTTTCTTCCATCAATCTCTCTCTCTCTCATCAGGTGAGTGCAGCACGCACTTCCACCAGTAACACTGATTCTAGCTATCTGTCCACATGACAGGTCTAAAAACTACAATGCATGTTGCGTGCGGAGAGCTCTCCGGAGTGTCACTCCTCCACTTGTCTTAGTATTCATCAGTTTTGTCCAGGAGCTTCGAGCTTCACGAGAGCTTAAAGAAAATGTGCCGTTTTTGCTGGTCTGCTTTCAAACCCCACAGAGCTGCGTGCATTAGCTTTAGCGCTACATGCTCATAAGCTAAGTGGCCATTAATCATAGGCTGATATTTTTAGATTTAATTACTGAGCCTGTTCTCTGCTTCTTGCAGTTATGTTCCTGAAAACATCTCAACACAAGCATTTTTTTTTTCATAGTAATTTAAAATCTTTTTAATGACACAGTCCTTTTTGGATGATGTATCCAAATAATTGAGAGGATCATTATCACATTAAGATCCACTCTTTTTTTTTCCCAGTACAGGTCAGATATTGCCCAGTCCTCCAGAGGGCCAATTAAAACATTACACAGCACTCCAGATCTCCAGACAGTTATTTCTGTCTGACTATTTCTTATCAGACTCATTCTTTAAATCACCACGTCTACTCATCTGTCTCTTATTTTAGTCCGTGTCCCCTGTGCGAGTCCTCCGTCTGTGTCTCTATTTATGTGTCTGCGTTCACACAGCAGATGATTCCTGTCTCAGATACGATCTTTCGGCTCGACTGTGCACATTATGACCTGAAAATGGCCGCATTGGCGTTGACTGTTAAAATTGTGGTATGTTGTTTGCTATCATTACAACACTGTGTGACATGCAAAAAAAAATTGAAAAAAAAAATAAAAAGAAGAAAAGGAAATTAGCCCTTTATTCAGCCGAGCAAGTCAATTAACTTCAAATTTGTCTTCGTTATGCTTGGCAAAAGCTGAAAAGACCTCTTGTAAGGGTTTTGGAGAAAAAGTGGCAACAGCTTGGAGGAGGATACAGAGGACACAAATAAATACATAAATGTTGATAAAACTGTAAATAAGCGCAGGCGCATAATCGGGACAGATGCACAGTTAACAGTGTGACAGATAATATCAGCAACAACACAGGCGACATAAAAGCCATTTGAAGCGTTCAGCAAACACATCGCAGCTCGGATAAATAATAAAATGTGGCCAGTCAAATGGAGGTTTTGTATTCAGTGATTGTGATAGTTTCCCTGCTCTTTATCGAGTTGTGCAGAATGTATTTGCTTCTGCAGACAATGTCATCCCCAGAAGAGAGCGACATCTGTTATGTTTCTGAAGCGCTATGACACCTCGTCGGTTTGACGCTGTTATTTTCTGTCCCTTTTCTTTCGTGTCTGTTCTTTGTTCTTGTAATTAGAAATCATAGGTCTGTCACTATTAAATATCACCTTCAGAAACCTAATCAGGTGCTATTTTGAAAATTGCTTAATTGTGTCGTTCGTTTGCTAATCATCTGCTTCTGCAGTGTGAGGCTGTTTTTTTTTGTTGTTGTTGCTTTTGAGTTTTGGTTGGAGACAACAAAACAGATCACTTCAAAACTTTACTTTGGGGCTCATCTCTGATTTTAAATTCTTAAAAATATCCAACTTTAAGGTCACGGTGAGTGAAGCTGTGTGTGGATGGCATTTAAGTCAAATCCTTCAGACTTGATTTGCTCTCTGTTTTGCAAAACTATGTATAGACACTGGAATTTTTTATTTATTTTTACCTAGTCATAGCCAAACCTACCTCAATCTCATTACAACAACCCACACACTAACCGTCAAATGTTGTTTTAATCCCTGTCTGCATGTGCAAGGCTATTTTGTAGCACAGAGCTTTTTCTATGTGTTTTGGCCTTCCACGCATAAAGGGCATTTTAGTTCACTGAAGATGAAGGTTTTTGTCTTGCAATGCCAAAGCGTGTGCCTTTATCCCGTTTTTTGACATCAGACCGTGCATGATGATATAGTTTGTATGCTTCTGATTAAAGAACATTTCTATATGTTTAGGGTTTTATCACCACCTGTTGCTATTAACAGTGTGTGACATAATTTTTGGCATTTTCATTTGGCAAATTCATGTTGATGGAGGTATTTTTCAAGACAGTGGCTGCGTTACAAAATACCCATTTTACCAAAAGAAATCAATAGTAATATCATACAGCACTTCTTTTTCAGGCATTGTTGTGGCCTAAAATAAATAAGAACAGGCTCACTGGCTCTGAATCATTAAAATATTAGAGGTGCAAAGTTACACATTGAAAGTGCATTCTGACTAAAGACTATGCAATGATTCGATACCAAATTGGCAATAATTAAGAAGATGACTCGTCCATGCTTGGCATGTCTTGGATCCACTGACTGCTTTTTGGTCTCTGGATCATAGCGATCAGCTTTGACATGATTGGAATATGGTGCTATCTCATGACTTAAGAAAGCTGATGCTGGTGATTTCTCATAAGACCTTGACTGAGATGATAGTTGGGTCACAACATGTTTTAACATGATGTTCATTAGTTTAGCCACTTCATCTTTGAAAATAAAAATGTTTAATAACTTTTAATAAGAACCCAGGCTGTGGAAACACGCCATCATGATGCCAGGATTTTGAATGCAGGAATCCATTTTTAATATTGCTGAGAATTGATTCTTCTTTTGACTTTGCTGCTGTTCTAGTGTTTTTGATTCCGGTGCTGTTCTCACCGTGTCTGGATTAGTGCTCCGGCTTCCTCCCACAGTCCAAAGACGTGCGTGGGGTTAGGTTAATTGGAGATTCTAAACTGGCCGTAGGCGTGAATTTGAGTTTGAATGGTTGTCTGTCTGACTGGTAACCTGTCCAGGGTGTTCCTAGCCTCTCACCCAATACCAGCTTGGATGGATGGATGGATGGATGGATGGATGGATGGATGGATGGATGGATGGATGGATGGATGGATGGATGGATGGATGGATGGTGTTTGTGGGCTACCCCAGTGTTTCTCAGTCTGTGTTCCAATTGTCTGTGTTGTTTAATGTAGCCTTCTTGCCTTATTATTTGTCTTTTGGTTATTTCCTGCTTTACTTTGAAGGGTTGTTTTCTTCCTCCCTCCTAACTACCATTACCTGTGTCTACCAGTGTTCTGTCCTCACCTGTCTCCTGCTCCCTAATTAGTGTTCTGTGTGTATTTATAGTCCCATATGTTTCAGTTTTCAGTTTTGTTCCCTCATTTGTACTCCATATGTTATCCTGATGGTCTTCATGCTTTCTCGTGGCTATTTTGGTTTAGTTGGCTGTGCGGACCTTTAATCAGCTCAATAAAGTCTTGCCTGTTTGACTGCTTGTCTTGTACTTGGAGCCTCTGTCCATCCAAACCTTGACATAGTGCACTGCCCAGTCTGGCAGAGGGTTTTGAGTGGCCTTATCGAAACGACTGATTGTACTAAACAAAAATGATATACTAACTATATGTAACTATTACTAGAGTGAGAAAAAGCAAATATATGATCTATGTAAATGTAGCTTGGAGAGATGTAACAGTTCAGTATGTTTCTAAATCCCAATTTAGTTCATGCACGTGGGAGAAAAAAAGCACTCAAAAGCACACAGAAGAAGTCAAAAAGAAGAAAGTGCAAAAAATTGTCAGAAAATTGCCTTCATGTTGGACACCAATACTCACAGTAAGAGTAATACAAATGGGTCTTCAGAGCCCTTAATAATTTAAAAGCGGTGCTTCTTTTTTTCTTTTTCTTTATTTTTTAATATGAATGGCATTAACAATTGTCTGTGTACCATTAATTAGTATTTAAACATGAAGCTTCCACTCATGTCAGACAGCCTCACAGCTGCTGATTAATACCTCTCATAAATTACATTGCAACGAAGAGACATAGATTGTGTGTGGGTGACAAAATGAGTAAATAATCAGTGCTGGCTTCACCAGAATCACAGCGCATAGAAAAATACTCTAATGAGAAAGTGATGCCTGCTGGAAAGAAAAGGGCAGCACCGAAAACTCACCTTGTTCGCGATCGATTGTGCGGGGTAGATCATTTAAGCAATTCAATTACAGCAAAAGCCTTTGTAGCACTAAATTGATCTCCTTTTCGTCTATTTGTGATTTAGTATACATCTTCAGTACATGTGCTATGAAGAGTGGGGCTCCTGTCATTTCGTGGTTGTGTTTGTTAAACTGCCTAGGCTGGAAATCATCTCTTACAAGACCCCTGGTACCTGACACAGACTGACTATTTGTATGCCCGACCATCCACCTGCTCATCCTCCGGGTTGTGATTGGATGTTGGCCCGTTTCCAGTCTGTGATGCATCGTGGCTGCCTTCTAGGCATTAAAACCTAAAGAGCTTTGCTGGAAAGCACTGAGAATATTCTATTTCAATGTGCCACTTTGTAATTCACTTTGGAGAAGCCTTGCTGATTTGAATAGAATTTAGACCGACTCGAGTTGCTTAAAATCTTCCACTGAAATGTTTGGCATTCTTTCCCAAAGCGCTAAAAAGTGTCATGGATATTGGTAGCATTGTTTGAGTGAAGGAACTATTCCAAATATTTCATGAAATCTGGTGTATATGCTACTACTAGTGCTTTTGTTATAGGGTACACACAGTCACCAAAAAGCCCACAGAGAGCTGTCCATTCATCTCCTGCAGTGTTTCCATGTGACACTTTCCTGCCTTCCATCTCTTCCATTTGCTCCCTTATTAGAGGGTGTGAAGTGGTGTTTGAATTTGGATCCAGGGCCTCTTTCTGTGTTGCCTGCAGAAGCTTGATGCCGAGAAGGAAAAGAAATATGGGCCCACGGAACGATATTTCACTGGCACCAGCCTGACATTGATGGATAGAGGATCATTAGACATTTGCCAGTTTGCTTGGGCGTAGAGTTATTTTCAGCAATAATGTATGGGAGAGGGAACAGGGGCTGGAGGAGGGCTTCTGGCAAGATCTCAGAGGACCAAGGATTTCAGTTTGGTGGAGTTTTGTACAAGTCTTGAAGCAAAATGTAGGAGGTGGAAAACACAGAGGGAGGAAATACAGCATATTACATAACAGTTTTAGCTTTGTAACTAATAGAAT
The DNA here is from genome assembly GCA_015052645.1 of Benitochromis conjunctus. Classification (NCBI taxonomy): domain Eukaryota; kingdom Metazoa; phylum Chordata; class Actinopteri; order Cichliformes; family Cichlidae; genus Benitochromis; species Benitochromis conjunctus. The sequence continues at coordinate 6,526 of VOQK01002692.1, forward strand.
TTGCAAAGCACCGCCATTGAATTGATAGGGCGGTGGTTTCCAAGCTATTTTATCAGACATGCTCCGACAAGCCCTGAATGAATCAATACCCAGTCACTGAGGAAACACATCACCCACCAAATGTGTGCATTTTTCATTTATTGACTGAGTTTATAGGCAGCATGGTGGTTAGCGCCGTCTCATCACAGCAAGCAGCTCCCAGGTTTGAATCCACTACATGGGTCCGCTCAGGGTAATCTGGCGTCCCCTCAGAGTCTGAAGACATGCAGGAGAAGTTAATTGGTGACTCTAAATTGGTCATGGGTGTGAATGTGCGTGATGGGCAGGTTGTACCCCAACTTTCAGCCCATGACTGCTGGAATAGGCTCCAGTCCCCACTGACTTTGAATTGAATAAGTGAACAAAATGAACAGTAAATATTACACAATACAGTCATTGGTCTGAAAGTTGTGTATGTGATGAAGTTTGCCCTTTTACCACTGTTAAAAACTGCTGTGCACTGCTAATTTAAATAGTTACGCATTTTGTCTGACATGTTCATACATTATTTGTGGACACCTTGATTCATTCTTTTCAGTATTTAATTTCAGTTTGTCAGTTTCTGTCCATCGTTACATTGTTTCCAGCTGTTTCCCCATTCAGTAGCTAACTACTAGAAACATGTATTCATTACTTTTAAGAGCTTTTTCAGTCATTTACTTTAGTTAACTATTTAGCTGCGTTGCTTTTAGCTAATCACAGGAACAGTTTGATATTTTCTAAACTTTTTTTCAATTTCAATCATCTATTTAAGCTTACTGCTATATTTCCACTCTTGATCCATCACATTTAGTCACATTGAACGACCATCCTTTGAATAATGTTTCAGTCATTTTGTTCAGTTGCTATAAAGAAGTGTTTTGCTTTTGTTTTGTTGTTGTTGTTTCATTTACTTTTAGCATCTATTTAAATTACTTCAGACAATTTATATCTGCATAGATTCTCGTGAGCTCGTGTCTCATGTCTAGTCATGATTGTCTTAAGCACTTCAGTTGAATGCAATTCGATTCAAGTGCTTAAAGTAAGATGACAATTTGTATCTCTTACTTGTTTGCCAACACACTCAATTGCGTCATGCCTCTCTGCAAGCTTCCCACTTATTCTATGTTATGAACTCTTAAGGTACAAGTACTCGTAGCTGGAAATTACTTTTTACAGTTGACCAGAATGGAAAGAATGTCATTGACTCATTTCTGCTTTTCTTTGCAGTCATGGTTCTACTAATTGTGACTATGCGTCGGAGAAGAAAAGAACCTCTGATTCTGGAAGAGGAAAGAGATATCAGAGAAAACATTGTCCGGTACGATGATGAGGGAGGGGGCGAGGAGGACACAGAGGCCTTCGACATGGTGACTTTGCGTAACCTCAATGTCATCAGAGACCCCAACGTACGACGAGATGTCACACCAGATACCCCGACTTTCTTTCATTACCCCTCAGCTTCTCGCCCATCCTATAAATCTCTACCAGACAATGTGGTGTTTCGGGAGTTTATTTGGGAGCGACTGAAGGATGCCGACGTGGACCCATCAGCTCCCCCGTATGACTCTCTGCAGACATATGCTTTTGAAGGTAGCGGCTCTGTAGCTGAGTCGCTAAGCTCACTGGAGTCACTAAGTACAGACTCAGATCAGAACTATGACTATCTCAGCAACTGGGGACCGCGCTTCAAAAAGCTGGCCGACCTGTACGGCAACAGCGATAGCACCACTGTCTTGTCATAGCCACTAAATGTGTTTCTTAACATTTGTGGGACTCGAAAAAATAATAGTAATTTATTGTCAGAGATTTTGTCTGCCTTAGTGCATTGGAGGAAAAGATTCAAAGACAACACAAGAGACTGAAAGAAAAACACTTTGACTTCAAAGGTTTTTTTGGTTTGTTTACCTCCCTGTATGGATTTTAAAAAGCGTGCCATGGTGAGTTTTGACACGGACTTCAAAAGTGGCTTGACTGAGGAGGAAACCTTGTGTGCAAAAGACATTAAAGGTTTCAGATTTTGGGCTTGAGTCCAACCATTGACTGCAGAATGCATACATGTTGGAGCATTTTTACGGGGAGGCACCTGTCCTTTCATTCCTGTGATGGGCACCGGCCCAGCACCCTTGCTTTGAAGCATTCCTTTGCTATCTTTGTGCTAAAAAAACATAAAAATTTCTCATGAAAGGCTGTGTCTCTAGCGGCTAATCAGTAGTCACTTGACTGTTCATATGAAATTTGACAGCAGTTTATATGGGGTTTTTTCTTCTTCTTCTATCTTTGGGACTGGGGAGCAGGGTGATGAGGGGCTGTTTTTCATAAACATTGAAATCCGGAGCCACATTATTCATGGACTCAGAAATATCCTTCAACACTATATGAAGTGCAACTGCACACATATAATAAAGTATAAACAAGTATTTGATGTGCTAAGGAAATGATGTGAAGACATAAGTTGTGCAAATCATAAAAAGAATGACATGCTCGTCATTTTGATGTCTCCACTGGGTGAAACAGGAAAACATAATTTCTCTTCTTCTCCTAACAATACATTTTGCAGAAGTTGCAATGTAGTGTTTGTCTCAGTCTGTTTTTTCTTCAGCCTTTCTATTGCCAAGTCAAATGTATAATTTCTGAGGTATAATCTGTCAGGATTTCGTTGTTTTGCTTTCGTACAAGGCAGGTTGGGTCTGGGAATGTTTGCTACACCAGAAACTGTCACTGATGGAGCTGTCCTCGCTGTGCTCGATTGCAAATTCACACCACCTAGACTCTAAAAAAAAAAATAAAATGTTTCTGAAGTGACAGTCCTAACCTGGGTGAAGTTGCAGTTTGTAAGTAAATGACTTTTTGCTTCTGTAGTTTGCAGATTCCAGCATATATTGTGTTTCAGAAATGAAGTAAATAATGTCAGTGGTTTGAATATTGATGGTCAAAGGACACACTGTATGATAATCATATTGTGCCAATTTTCTTTTCCGGCTTAAACAATTTATGTTACAACTAGGTGTCCACATGTACACTGATATGTATTCTTATTTATTTTGAAGAGGCAGAACTGTGCAAATGATGTTTTTATCTTTTGCTGAAAATAAAATTGACATTCAGTTCCTTAAAAGATTGATATACTTTCTTTCAATCATGTGTACAAATACATGGACATTAACTCTGGGTTAAAAAAGGAAAACTAAAATCCAAGGAGCATCTGATTATTGACTAAAAAAAAATCTTGACTTTATTCTCAGCACATTTGGGGATCTCAAGTAACTGGGGAGAAGAAGGAGAAAAGAGAAATTTATTTTTTTATACATTTTTTGATGTGCCTTTAAGTAGTTGAAAGGCCTTGTAGTGACAAAGCATTCACACTCCACAGAGACTTGTGTGATGATTGCAAGGTTCATGTTTGGCCATTTGAGCGCTATTTTTGTAAATTAGCCGAAAAGGACGAATTATCATAGGTGTATTCAAATGCAGCATCTCCTGCAATGACTGAACAGGATGAATGGCAAATGTGGCACACATGAAGAATTAAGATTGTTAACACCCTAAGTATACTCTATTTTCTCACAGGATCCCAAAAACTCTTTCAAATGCTTCATTTTGGCATTAAAACTTCATGTACGCATGCATACATACAGCAAAGATCATGGTCTATAGTCGTCGAGCATTGTGGCCAATTTTTTTTGAGGACAGCAAGATGTGAGGACGTTATTTAAAAAGCAGCTATATATATGGACAGCGACAGAAAGAGAGTTGGTTATCAATTATATGACATCACAGAAGCAAGTGAGACAGACTAAGTTCACAGAGGTCTGACCATTTCTCCAGCATTCCAGATTTTGTGTTTTGTGATTTTTTTACCACACTGTGTGAATTTCATTAGTGGAAAGTGTCCTCCTTTCACTCTCAATACCACAGGTGTCTGAACACTGATAATATAAGGCAAACAGATATACATATTATATATTTCATGGCATTTAATTTCAGTTTTGTCATTTCCTTTAGAAGATATATTTGCCAGCTGTGTTTATAGCCTGCGCATTAGAGGTGTTAGTCAAAATGTAGACAACCAGCATCTCTTACCATTTAATGCACTCGGAGGTTCATGAATACAATTGACAGTATAATTTACAATGATGCAAGAGATTGCAATGAAATTGTTGTGCATCTTTGGTTGGTAAATATGCCATCTCCTTACAGGTATTGACATACTTTCTAAAGCTTTGAACCTGGCAAAAACAGAACATGTAAGATTTTTCAAGTGTTAGTCAGGAGTAACCAAGGTCACCATGTGTGCTCATTGTCATGCAGTTCACACAAACCTACAGGAGAAGACGTGGATAGTATTCTTCTTCACATATTTATGGGTTATAATGCACGATAGCTTCTTGCATACCATATTTAAAAGCCCCCAAAAATCACTTTTGAGAGCTACGCATAGCCCACCAAAGGGAGGGGATGCAGCTAAAGCCTGTGCATGAAAAACTCAAGTAGTGGAACAGAACTGAGGGGAAAACGTACGATCAATTAAATGTAAAAAAACAAAACCCAATAAACAACAATAAAACTACCTTGAAGCATGAATAAAAAAGTGTCTGAAAAGGGTTCAAAAGTAAAGTGAAAGGAAACTGAGGTCAAATATTAATATATAATTATAAAGCCAACATTTATGAAAGAGAAGATCATCCCAACACGAATTTTAGTAACAGTATAGCCTGATGCAGCTGTTGGAACACATAAAGTGTATGAGATTTCCTTTATCGAAGCAGAAAGACAGCGGCTTGAGCAAAGACACCAGATGTAATCTCCAGCACTGATAGCAGCAGCGACAAGATGTGGGTTTTGATTGACCAGCTGTCAATCAAAATCACCAGAAATTGTTTTAAATGCCCGCTGCCTTGGGTACTTATGAGCAATCAGGGACCCTGTGTTATCAGGGGCTCAATCTGGACCTCGACTGATTACTTGTGTTGGCCCTGCCGCCTTGGCTGGCAAGGCCCTGGGCAGCCACAGACACTTCACTCAATTCTTATCATAACCATGCATCATCAACAAATTGCCCTGACAAAGAGGTGCCCATTTTCAGAGACTCTCAGCGAGATGAGGAACACGCTTTCCCTCAGATTGTCGACTGGAACATCGCTAATAGTGTTTGACCTCTTGGCTGCCTGCTAAGGAAATCATTCCCTGCGGATGCCTTTTAGCTTTGCATGACACAGGTGACTAAGATCACCTGTCGTACAATTACACGGTTATATTTTTAGTACTTTTAATAGAAACGCTTCATGTGATTCAAAGCAGAATTAATTTAATTGTGATGCTGTTTATAGTTTTACAGTTTGTGTGTTTTTGTCATGTAAAGTGAATATCTATAGTAATTTCTTAGGATCAGGTGAGTATTAAGCATAAAATGTGGTCAGGTTTCAAGACAACCAGCTGATATGTAAGCCAATTAGGGACTTACAATTATGCATGTGAGATGATGTTTATATCTGTGAGCACCCAGCATGAAACAAAGACTCCAAAGAAAGTGTGTCTCAGTTTTCTTGCTCTCATGTAGAATAAAAATAGAAATAAGTAATCTGCTGGCCATCTGTCCTGGGGTGTCTGTTGGTGGCAGAGAAATGGGGCCCCTGCTCTGGCATCAGCTGGACAACTCCACGCTGGTCCTTTGAAAAAGAGAAAAGGAGGGAACGGAAGATCAAAGGCCATCGCAACACCATGTTTTATTCTCTGTCTCTCGCCGCGGCGCTCACAGTTCGCCTGCCTTCAGCAAAAGAGATCTCAGACCTGAGGTTTGTGTACTCTATAGCTTCACCAAATTAGACTGGTCCCAGACCTGGGCAATATAAATAATTCTCTTGAGAGGTATGTGTGTAAGTGGGAGTGCAACAGCTTGCTCCTTGAGTGCCTGGGGAACTGGGAAGGAGTGGAAAAGTAGGTCATAGTGGCAAGATTAGGGTAATGAAGTGTAAAAGAAGAGAAATGCGGGATAATCACTGGGAAATGACTCAAAATTGATCTATCATTCATACATCTGTGTCTACTGTGTGTACAAAACTGGACAGCGTGGAAGAGGAAATGTGATATGAAACGTAATCAGCGAGATTGGCAACTGCTTCATCTTTCACAGGCTGCCGTTCTTCTGGGCTTACAAAGGTCAAAACAAGATAATTTAGAGAACAATGAAATTGCCATTGATAAAAATTGAGTTCCTGGAAACTTATCGGGACATTTCCTGGCATGACATTCTATAGACATACACAATGGTTTAATGGGTGCTTTGTGCTCTTTTCAATATTCCCTTTCTTGGTTGGGTGACTGCATTTGACACTTGTCAAGATTTCTAGTCTGAAGAAAATACAGATTTGGTTACGTCACCATATTTCTTTGCTAGGGGCAATTGAAGGAAAAATCTTGTGTGAAAAATACGACAAGATGAGCTTGTCAGGCCACTATGTGCAAAAATTAATTTTGGTTCATTTTTTACACAAATTTCCATTTAAACATTTGACCGTGGAGCTGATGTGAACTCGCTTAGAGCATCAGTACAATGATGAATTAAAGTAATTAGAAAATGATGCACTGCAGCCCTCTCCAGTGATGATTGGCAAAAACATGTCAGGGCAACATCAGCATTAATGAGCCATAATCGACATAGGCCTAATTAGCAGCACTTTGTACTTTTATGTAGGTTTATCATCATTAGCCAAGCCAGGCTTGATATGGCACTGAGTATGTGGGTGGCATAAGTGTTTGTTTATCGTGTAGACACGGAAAATAGTTACATGCTACAACAGCCTCGGTGGAGGGAAGTGTTTCTGTAGGCCTACATCTCCCATCAGGAGGGGCTTCAGGGCTAATTAGACCTCCAAAGACTTTGGAAACTGTGGAAGGAAACATGCATATTTTTAAAAAAAAAAGTGAAAATTAACAGTAGTTGTTTAGGGGTTTTCATAGTAAGCTAAGCTCAATTATACATTCAAATCAAAAAGACTAATAAATCATCTATCACTGGGACTATTAGAACCCATCAGCGAAGGTTTAACACCACTTTCTTTTGAATTGTATTACTACGCATGTCAGTCATACTTAGGCTGATATCTGCAAAATTGAGCACGAGTCTGGATGGTGTTGTATATTTTTATTCTGGCATTTCTCTCACTGCTGATCATAGGGTGTTTGACATAATTAATAAAAATAATAATCAATCATGTCTTCTGCCATCCGCCAATTTACATATCTTTACATGGAGCAACTGAGCATGGAGCCAACTCCCCGCTTAATAATTCACAAGATGTTTTCCCTTTCTATTGTCGTTTCAAGGCGTGAGCATGCTGGGTTTATTTTTCTAATAAAACCAAATGGCACAATGAGAGGATGGAATTATCCTGGTTGTATTTAATTGAGTTTGACCAGGTCCCCGCTCGGTGTCGGTCTAATCTCCCCGCAGCACTGTAGTCTCTCTCCCAGGGAGACAGGGGAGGCCGATAAACTTTGAAGCTTGCGCTGAGAACCTGCTCGCTTCACCCTCTGCATTATTCATGATGCAGGGACTAGAGCATCTTCAAATGGCCTGTCATTTCCTTTTACCCTCCATCACAATGGCCATATGCTGCACACACTAGAGGAGGGGATAGGGGAAAGCAATCTGCAGCTAAGCCTAGCCAAACAGGAACACATACATACTAACAGATACATTCACAGGTAAACCCACACAAGGAGGTATGTACAAGTGGGGAAGCTGGGACTAAAAAAGTCTGCTGTGGCATATTTCAATCTTGTGCCATTCAAAACTAAC